>PVJI01002846.1:0-136175 GCA_004026765.1 Micronycteris hirsuta
GCATCCTGAGGTCCCAGACCTCATGAGAGAGCAATCAAATTTCCAATCACCCTGAAAGTATTACAGTGGTTAGTTAACGGGGCCTCAAGGTCAGATTAAGGGACTCAACATCAGAAGTTCTGCAGCATGACTTCAAATCTTCAGCCCTTTCTAGGTGTGTATAAACAAGTTAGTTAATGTTCTCTGAAGCATGGTTTCCTAATCTATAAATTGAGGAGCAAGATGTATTCCATGGAGCACTGCCATGAATATTCATTGGATAACACTAAGTAGTGGGTATTTACAAATAGTTTAGAACTAAAGTTTAATTTTTTTAAACTTTTTTATTAATTTTTTGTTTAATTACAGTTATTTGCATCCTCTCCCCTGCCCCCTCCCTTCCCCTCCCGTCCCACCTCCCCCCCCAGCCTCCCTCCTCCCCCTTAGTTCTGTCCATGTGTCCTCTACAGTGATTCCTGAAAACTATTCTCCCCATTGTCCCCTCCCCCCTCTCCCCTGTCTATTGTTAGACTGTTCTTAATTTCAGTGTCTCTGGTTATGTTTTGCTTGCTTTCTGCTTTTCTTGGTTATGATCCAGTTAAAGGTGAGATCATATGGTAATTTGAATAAATGTAGAGAAAGATATCACTTTCTTCTCTGCTACGAGATATAATGAAGGATTATTATGAATCGAAGAAAAATTACTAATAATCTTTATTGATGTCTATAGACCACATACTAAAGTAAGCAGTTTGCAAATATGTGTCATTTTAATTGGCTCAGTAGCCCTGATCATTGAATATATTTGTAACACCCATTTTACAGATGAGGAAAATAAAACACGGAGGAACTTACCCAAAGTCACAGAGGACAGAAATGGTTAAGTCTGTGTCGAAGTCAAAATCAGATTTTTCAGACAGAGAAAGACAAATACTGTATGATCCCACTTATATGTGGAATCTGAGAAACAAATTCATGGAAACAGAGGTCAGATTGGTGGTTTCCGGAGGCAGGTGGTGGGGGTGGGGAACTGGATAAAGGTGGTCAGAAGTACAAACTTCCAGTTATAAGATAAATTCTAGGTGTGTAATATACAGCATAATGACTATTGTTAAGTATACTATACTGTATATTTGAAAGTAGACCTTTAAAGTTCCCAATCACAAGGGAAAAAATGTAGCTATGTGAGATGACGGCTGTTAACTAAACTTATTGTGGTAATTTCACAGTATATACATATATAAATCATTACATCATATACCTTAAACTTACTCAATGTTTTATATCAATTATATCTCAATAAATCTTGAAAAATATATGAAAAACAAAACAAAGATGTCTGACTTGAAAAGCAATCTTTCATGCTACCACCATAGACAAAGCCGGGCCCATCTTGCTGCTGCGTGGAGAATCAATCAGTAGACCTCCTGAAGAAAGAGAAGTCAACCAGGTCATTTTTAGTAACACTCTGGAATGTACAGAAGAAATAATTTATAATATTATTTTTCCAAGGGAAATTTAACACAGATTTCAGAGATATTTTCATAAGAAAAATACTATTTTAAGGAAAATTATGTAAATATCATTGTAAGATAAAAAAGTATCTTTTCAAGTTTTATCCTTCTTAAAAAAATAGCTACCAGCATTACAAAACAATAAGATTATTTCTTTCAGTTAATGTACATTGTTATTCAGAGTTGAAAGTAGGTTAATTTATTTGGGAAACTCAGTAGCCTTTTATGAATACCATACTGCATTGCAAAATTAATTTCTTCTTTTTGGTTTATACATAATGATTTGATAAAAGAAAATTTATGAGTGGTCTGATCTAATCATGGATTATTTGTCTCTCCAGATGTCCCTATTAAATGATCAGATCCCAGCATCTATTAAAGCCAGACCTTGGTCAAAATTACTCTTTAAGTAAGATAAAGCTTTGGGAAGTATCCATGAAACATATATGTCACTTGATATAGTGTCTGGTACTTAGAGAACCCTCAATAAATGTTCTTAGTGCTGTCATTGCTGTAGTCAAAGTTATTTCTTTTATTGTTATTTCATTATTGCATGGCATGAGAGAGAAATAGTTCAGTGGTAATATATCAACTTACCACTGACATCAATGACAGTGGTATGACAACTGTGATGGTGGTGGTGGTGACAATACCAGCACATTATTATTAATATAATATACACACTTATATCTAGATATACGTAGCCTGCCCAGCAAAAGTCCAGCCGTTGTTAATATAATGAGAACAGTTTGTGCAATATCAATGTAACCTAGCAGCCAAGGGGAGTGAATTGGAATGTGCATGCTTGAACAATGACGACTTCACTGTACTAGTCAGTGGGAGCAGTAGATGCCATTGAGTGAGCATGTGTACTGTATGGCTGTTGCATTCAAAATGACTGAGCAAGTAGAACAACAAATTTGCATCAAGTTTTGTGCTAAGCTTGAACATTTCTTCATGGAAACTATTCAGATGACTCAGAAGGCCACAGGGGCAACTGGTGATTGGCAGCTTCATCATGACAATGTGCCTGCTTGTGCATCATATCTTGTGCAGAGGTTTTTGGCAAAATATCAAATCACCCAGGTGTCTCAGGTAATTTGGTTACCTGTAACTTCTAGCTTTTTCCAAAACTAAAATCACCTTGAAAGGGAAGAGATTTCAGATCATCACTGAGATTCAGGAAAATATGAGGGGGCATCTGAGGGTCATTGGGAGAATTGTGTGAGGTTCCAAAATACCTACTTTGAAGGGAACTGACGCATCATTGTCCTGTGTACAATATTTCTTGTATCTTGTGTCTTCAAAAATGTCTCTCTTTTTCATATTACATGGCTGGATGCCATCTGGACATACCTTGTATTATTTTATATAATTATTACTATGAAACTATAAGATGATTTTTATTAATCCATTTGACAGATGAAGGAATTGAGGTTCACAGAAAGCAATATATGCCCAAGCCTTTACAGCCATTAAAAATCTGTCTCTGGTTCTCTTCAAGGTCCTTTTACTTTCCATTTCTCATGCTGTTTCTGTTATACCAAACTCCTTTCAAATCCTTGGATTACTAGTTACTAAAGAGGGAATTCTACCAGAAGGAACTCATGAGTTTTTAAACTCAATAGTTTGAACATAAAGACATTTCTATTAACACCAAAAGAAGAGCTTCACCATTGCCCAACCATACTACTATCATCTCTTAAGCAACCATTTAATTCTCCCTGATTGTAGTCTCCGCCTGAGAGATTTACCTTCTATTTTGATAAATTATCTTTTGAGGCAGAGAAGCTTACCTGCACCACTGGAAACACTTACAGCTTGCATTTTTGCTTTTCAATAACCCTGACAAAAAAACTTGAGGTTTCATATTAGAAATATAGAAATATATTTAATCTTGATTGAGGAAAGGGTCTTGAAAATAAAATGTTGATGGACCCTAGAAAAATGATACATAAGAAAGATATACACTCTATCTTTTTAGAACTTAGAAATCTTACATAAAAAAAATATTAAACGATTTGTCTGCTGGATCCTAGAATTGCCAGATTTAGCAAATAAAAATATAGAAAAGTTAAATTTTGATTTTAGATAAAAATATTTTTAGTATAAGTATGTCCTTTGCAATATGTGTGACATCTTGTACTTAAAAATTGCTATTTATTGGAAATTCACATTCTGTTGTGCATCTTCATCCTATATTTTATCTGGCAACCTTAAATGGACAGTACAAAAAAAAAGAAGTCTATTTGGTGGTACATTTTTTATTTTTCTAACAAGGATCAATCCTTAGATCTTAAAGTTCCAATTAAAATAATAATAACAATCGGTCATTCAGGAGACAAGATAGGCAGTGAATCTCCATGGGACTTTTTCTCCAAGTTCATATGGAAATAAAAAACTCAATGTCACGATGCAAAAGGATTATTTTTGGAGAAAAATCCCATTTCCTGTAAAGGACGTTGTATTGTACCTCAGGGAATTTGTGTGGCACATGTAATGTTGTCACCTGTGAACATTGCTGGAACGAATCATAAGATTGCTGCTTGCCACAGAGATGCCAGGACTCTAAGGTGAGCTTTGGGACCACATCAACCAACACTTTTCATCAGTATGAAAAATCTGGAATATGAGACTTTGGAAAGCTGGGATATAAATTATGAGAAATGAAGTCAAGCAGAAAGATCGGGGTCAATGGGAACTTGCATGACAGTCTTAGTTCTGTGACTAAAACATGCTTGTCCGTTAGTCCAGGTAGTAGTGTCTGATGCTGTGTCTTGCACATAGTAGGCTGTTGAAAAATTTTGACTCTTAATTTGGGCATCCTTTGCTTTCCATGTCTGTATCATCATCAATTAAGTAAGTGGCCAGAGTGTATTAAGATTTGCAGCTAAAATGTGACCACTCAATGACTAGATTGTAAGCCTAATTCTACTGGTGTCTGGTGAATATCATTAATAATAATTATCTCTGACATTTCTTTAGTGCTTAATAAGTGTCTGGTTCCAAGCTAAACCTTTACCTGCATGCATTATTTTAATTTTTGCAACAGCTTAAAGAGGTAGAAACTTTATTATCTACATTTTTATAGATTGAAGAAGTAAGGCTCAGAGTATTTAAATTATTTGTCCAAACTTCAGTGGCTAATAAATACCAGGTATGGGATTAAAAAAAAGGCAGTCTGATTCCAGAGCATGTATTTTGGATCACTAATGAATTAAGTCCACATGATAACACTACGAGTTTTTTAGTGCACTAATTATTATTTTTAAATACTTCTGATTCTTATTGTTGTTCAAATACAGTTTTCTGCCTTTCCCCCCACCCCTCGCCACCACCCCAGCCTTCCCCACCTCCCTCCCCTGTACACTAATTATTTATAAGCATTACCTTATTTAATCCTCACAAGAACCCTATGAGGATACTACCTTAAGGAGATCATGTGGCTTGTCCAGGGTCACAGAGTAAGTAAGAAGCACAGCAGGATTCAATTCTAAATCTTTCTAATTCTTAAATTATGCTCCTAATGACAACTAAATACTGACTACATTATTATATATGGGAGGAAGCTGCAGCTCCTGAAAATTAGGAAGCTGACCTAAATTCACATGGCTAGTTAGTAAAAGGGAATAAGCTTAATAAATACACGATCTCTTGATTCCTGGTCCAATACATTTTCCAGCTATTCCATTTCATTGTTCTTAGTTGATGTTTATTAGTTATTAAATTTAGAGAGAATCTTTGTCCAAATCAGACTGTAATGATCAAGATTTAGGATGCTGACTTTCTCATATAATTCATAATTTCTACATAGGCATCTACGAAGCAGAAAATAGTCTCTAGCACCTGTTTTACCTTGGAATTGCCAGTTCACAAAATTATAGGCTGTTAAATTCCTTAAAGGGTTAAATACATTTAAAAATTGTAGAATGTATACATAGCCGAAAAGCCAAAAATCATCCTTTTAAATAAATCATCTCATCTGTTACCTGTAACAAAATTTGGATTTGTGGCAGTCTTCAGAAGTTAATTATAGATGCCAGATGTCTTTAAATTTCATTTATAATTATGGTTCTATCATTGGCAAATTTACTTAAATGAAGATTTTCTAAAGTATGCTCTGTATATTATTAATTATTCAGCAAAAAAGGAGATCAGGGCCAAGTGCATTTGGAAAATACAGCATAATACAACCCTTGATATATTTATAGGTTTAATATAATTCCTATCAAAATCGCAGGAAGGATTTTTGT
Source organism: Micronycteris hirsuta (assembly GCA_004026765.1). Classification (NCBI taxonomy): domain Eukaryota; kingdom Metazoa; phylum Chordata; class Mammalia; order Chiroptera; family Phyllostomidae; genus Micronycteris; species Micronycteris hirsuta. The sequence continues at coordinate 5,747 of PVJI01002846.1, forward strand.
AGATGTAGATGAGTCTAAAATTTATATGGAAGCCACAGGACCTAGAAAAGCTAAAACAATTTTGAAATAGAAGAATAAAGGATAAAGTGGGAGGAATCATTCTAGATTATAGCTGTAATAGTGAAGACACAGTGGTATTGGCAGAAGAATAGGCACACAAATCAATGAAACAGAACAGAGAAACCAGAAAGAGATTCATGAGAAGATGCCTAACTGATTCTTTCATTTTTCTTTTAATGACAACTTTATTGAGATGTATTTTGCATACTATAAAAGTCATCCATTTAAATTAAAATATCTGTTTTTTAAGAATATTACATGAATATACAATAATCACAACAAGATTTTTAAAACAAATATTCCATCACTACCAAAGGAAACTCCATATCCATTAGCAGGCACTCCCAATCTCCTCCTTTCTTCAATCCCTGAAAACCTTAGTCTACTTTTGGTCTCTGTAAATTTATCATTCTGGACATTTCATATAAATGAAGTCAATCAGTGTTGGTATTTTGCAGCTGGCTTCTTTTATTCAAGATAGTGTTTTTAAGGTTTACCAATTTTGTAGCATGCACCAGAACTTTATTTTATTGCCAAAATATATCCCATTGTATGAATATACATATTTTCCTCTATCCATTCATCATTGGGGTTATTTTCAATCTTTGGTATTCTGGCTCACAAGCTAGAGCTTGCTATTATTATTAATATTAATTTTTGATATTATGAATGTACACATTTTTATGTGAACATGTGTTAATTTTGGGGGGTTATATATCTTTGAGTGGAATCACTAGGTCATATGATAACTGTATGTTCAGTATTTTGGAGAAGCATCAAGCTGTTTTCCAAAGTAGCTGCACCATTTTACAATCCCCCTAATAATGCATGATGGTTCCAATTTCTCCACGTTCTTAATAGCACTTATTATTATCTGTCTTTTTATTTTAGCCATTTTATTTATTTATTTATTTTTATTTTTTAAATTACTTTATTGTTATTCAATTACAGTTGTCTGCGTTTTCTCCCCTCCCCTCCCCCCCTACCCATCCAAACCCACCTTCCTCCCTTGCTTCCACCCTCCCCCTTGGTTTTGTCTATGTGTCCTTTATAGCAGTTCCTAAAAACCCTTCTCTCCACAGTCCCCTCCCCCTCCCCTCTGGCTATTGTTAGATTGTTCTTAATTTCAATGTCTCTGGTTGTATTTTGTTTGCTTTTTTATTTTGTTGATTATGTTCCAGATAAATGTGAGATCATATGGTTAATGTATGTAAGTGAAGTAGTATCTCAATGTAGTTTTGATTTTCATTTTCCAATTACTTACAAATTTCAACAATTTTTTATGTGTGTGAGCTTATTTGCCATTTTTAGAAAGTCTGTCTGGAAAAAGTCGAGACTTCGTTAATATATCAAGAATGGTTTGTGCCACATGAATGTTACCTGGCAGCCAAGGAGAGTGGACTGGAATGTGCAGTCATGAACAATGATGACTTGACTATACTAATCAGTAAGAGGTGGTAGACAGTGTTGAGTGAGGATGTGTACTGTGTGGCCATCACATTCAAAATGACTGAGTCAGTAGAGAAACAAATCTACATCAAGTTTTGTGTTAAGCTTGAACATTCCTCCAGAGAAAGTATTCAGATGATTCAGGAAGCTGCAGCTATGGGCAACTGGTGATTGGCAGCCTCATCACAATAGTGCTCCCACTCATGCATCACATCTCACGCAAAGGTTTTTGGCGAAACATCAACTCACCCAGATGACTCAGCCCCTGTACAGCCAAGATTTGGCAACCTGCTACTTCTGGCTTTCCCCAAAACTAAAATCACCTTTGAAAGGGAAGAGATTTCAGACTATTGATGAGATTCAGGAAAATATAAGGGGGAAGCTGTTGATGATTGGGAGAACTGTGTGAGGTCCCAAGGTGCCTGCTTTGAAGGGAACTGAGGCATCATTGTCTTATGTGCAATGTTTCTTGCATCTTCTATCATCTTCAATACATGTCTTTATTTTTTGTATTAGATGGCTGGATACCTTCTGGACTGACCTCATCTCTTTCTTGAAAAAATGTCCTTTCAAAATTTTTGGCTCACTTTTAAAATTGGGTTATTTATCTCTTGAGTTGCTGGTGTTGTTTATATAGTCAAGATACAAATCCCTTATCAGATATGTTATTTTCAAATATTCTCCTAGTCATTGAGTTATTTTTTGTTTATTTCTTGATGGTGTCCTGTGAAGTACAAAAAAATTAATGCTAATGATTATTTATTATTTTTTATTTTGTTTCTTGTGCTTTTGTTGTCATACTTACAACCAATCAAAGAACAAAGATTTCTAAAATTTTTGTTTTTCTAACTCTTACATTTGGGTTTTGGATTCATTTTGAAGTAATTTTTACATACGGTATGAGATATGATTCTAACTTTATAATTTAATGTGAGGATATCTACCAATTGATTTTTAACAAAGGTGCCAAAGCAATTCAGTTGAATAAGGACAGACTTTTAACCCAAGATACTGATGCTGGCTGGAGCAATTGAACATCCACAGTCAACACCCTACACCTTATAAAAAGTTAACTCACAATGGATCATGTACTTGAGTGTAAAACATAAAACTAAAATTCATTTAGAAAAAATTTCTAAAAACCTTTTAGAAAAATATAGGATAGAGTCTTCGGTACTGTAAGCTAGGCAGGTGCTTAGACATGACAGAAAAGTATGATCAGTAAAAAGAAAAACATGATAAACTAGGACTTATCAAAATTTAAAAGATTTGCTCTGTGAAAGAAACTATTAAGAGAATGGAAGCTACAAATTGGTATAAAATATTTGCACACCACATATCTGAAAGTAATTGTGCCTGCAAAACTATAAAAGACACTGAAAACTCAACATTTAAAAAAAAAGGGAGAGATAGAAAAAAATCCAATAAGTAATGGGTAAAATATTATACATGACAAACATCTTACTGAAGGAGATATACGGATAGCAAATAAACATGTGAAAAAAGTTCAACATTATTAGCTAGTAGAAAAATGTAAATTAAAACACATTGAAATAGCTCTATAAACCTTTCAAATGCCAAAAATAACAACACCAAATGCTAATGATGATACATTAAACCTGGATCATACATTGTTGATGGTAATGTAAAATGGTACAGGCAATCTGGAAAATTGTTTGATGGGTTTTTTTATAAGATCAAACATGCAACTTCTATATGGCCCAGATATTACATTTTAGGTCATTTACTCCAGAGAAGCAAAGACCTACATTCACCCACATTTCTATTTAGGAATGTTCACAGCAACTTTATTTATAATAGCCAACAACTGAAAACAACCCTGATGCTCTTCAACATGTGCATATTTAAACAAGCTATTGTACATCTAAACCATGGGACTCTATTCAGCAATAAAAATAGACTGATGATATCACAATAACTTTAATGGATTACAAGGAAATTATGCTGACTGAGAAAAAATAAAGATTTTTTTTGCCAATACCATGCTGTTTTAATTATCATTGTTCTGTAGTATAATTTGAAGTTGGTAGTGTGATACCTTCAGCTTTATTCTTTTTTCTCAGGATCACTTTGGCTATTTAGAATCTTTTATGGTTCCATACTTATCTGATGATTTTTCAGTTGTAACAGAACCACAATAAAAAAAATCTGATGATTTTCTTTTTGCTATATTTCTTTAAAAATTTCATCATGGTTTTGATGGGGATTGTATTAAATCTGTATATTCCTTTGGGTAATATGGACATTACTTTTAATCCATGAACATAGAATCCCTTCCCATTTCATTATGTCTCTTTCAATATCTTTTAATAATGCTTTGCAGTTTTTACCATATAGATCCTTCACATCGTTTGTTAAATTTATTCCTAGTATTTTATTCTTTTTGTTGCAATTACAAAAGGAATTATTTTTTTTATTTCTTTTCCTGGAATTTCATTGTTAGTATATAGGAATACAGTGGACTTTTGTAGATTGATTTTTTTTATCCTGTAACTGTACTGTATTTGTTTATTGTTTCTAATAGATTTTGGGGGAGTTTTTAGGGTTTTCAATATAAAGAACCATGTCATCTGCAAAAACTGACTTTACATCTCCATTCCCAATTTGGATACCTTTTTTTCTTTCTCTTGCCTGATTTCTCTGGCTAGGATTTCCAGTACTATCTTGAATGAGAATGGTGAGAGTGGACATCCTTGTCTTGTTCCTGATTTTAGAGGAAAAACTTTCAGTTTTTCACCTTAAGTATGATATTAGCTGGAGGTTTGTCCAGCTATATATGGCCTTTATTATGTTGAGGTACTTTCCTTCAATATGTTGTATATTAACAAATGCTTTTTCTGCATCTATCGGCAGGATCTTAGGATTTTTATCTTTTGTTTTGTTAATATGGTGTATTACATTGATCGATTTGTGTGTGTTGAAGCATCCTTGTGCCCCTGAAATGAACCCCACCTGATCATGATGTTTCATTTTTTAATGTATTATTGTACTCAATTTGCTAGCATTTTGTTTAGGATTTTTCCATCTGTATTCATCAGATATATTGGTCTGTTATGTTCTTTTTTGGTATTATCCTTGCCAGGTTTTGGTATCAGGGTTATGTTGACCTCATAAAATGTTCAGTAAGTATTGCCTCTTCCTCAATTTTTTTGGAAGAGTTTGAGAAGAATAGGTGTCAAATCTTTTTGAATGTTTGCAAAATTCACTAGAGAAGCCATCTGGTCTTGGACTTTTATTTTTGGGGAGGTTCTTGATGGTTGTTACAATTTCCTCACTGTTGATCAGTCTCCTTCAATATTTCAATTCTTCATGATTCAGTCTTGGAATTTATATATTTCTAGGAACTTATCCACTTCTTCTAGGTTGTTGAATTTGGTGGCATATAGATTTTCATAGTATTATAGTATGATCCTTTGTATCTTTCTGATGTCTGTCTTAACTTCTCTTTCATTTCTGCTTTTATTTATTTGAGTCTTTGCTCTTTTTTCCTTAGGGAGTCAAGCCAGGGGGTTGTCAATTTTATTAATCTTTTCAAAGAACCAGATTTTTATTGCATTACTTTTTGGATAGTCTTTTTGTTCTCTATTTTATTCAATTCCAAATTTTATTATTTCCTTTCTTCTGCTGAAGAAAGGGCTGCTTTTGTTCTTCTTTCTCTAGCTCTTTAAGATATGATGTTAAGTTGTTTACTTGTTCTTGTTGCTTGAGAAAAACAGACACACAGACCAATGGAAAAGAACTGACAGCCCAGAAATTAAACCACAGGTATATGGGCAAATAATTTTTGATGAAGGAGCCTAAAACATACAATAGAGAGAAGAAACCCTCTTAAAAAAATGGTGCTTGGGAATTGGAAAGCCACATGCAAAAGAATGAAACTAGACTACAGTTTATTCCCATGTACAAAATTTTATTCAAAATGGATCAGAGACGTAAATATAGGATCTGAAACAATAAATTAGATAGTAGAAAACACAGATACTAAATTTATAGACCTTGGTTATAGAGAGCATTTTATGGATTTTACCCCAAGGCAAGGAAAATAAAGGCAAAAATAAATAATTGAGGCTGTATCAAACTAAAAAAAGCCAACAGAACGTAAAGGCAACCAACTACCAAATACAAGAAGATATTTGTAAACAACAGCTCCAACAAGGGTTTAATATCCAAAATACATAAAGAGCTCATGCAACTCAACACCTAACAAACAATCCAATTAAAAATGGGCAGGGGGTATGAACAGACACCTATCCCAAGGAGACATACAAATGGCCAACATACATATGAAAGATGCTCAACTTCACTATCTATTAGGGAAATGTAAATCAAAACTACACCTCACTCCTGTTAGAATGACTATTATCAACAATACAAGCAATAAGTGTTGGAGAGGTTGTGGAAAAAAAGGGACCCTCATTAACTGCTGGTGAGAATGTAAACTGGTATAGCCACTATGGAAAACAGTATGGAGACTCCTCAGAAAATTGAGAGTGCCCTCGCTGGGTGGCTCAGTTTGTTGGAACATAATTTATACACCAAAAGGTTGTGGTTTGGAATCCCAGTTAGATCACATACCTAGGTTGTGGGTTCAATCTCTGGTTGGGGCATGTAGGGGAGGCAACTGAGCAATGTTTCTCTTTCTCTCTCTCTTATCCTCTCTCTCAATATCAATAAACATACCCTTGGGTGAGGATTTTAAAAAATTAAGAATAGAGTTACCATATGACCAGAAATCCCTCTTCTAGATATCAACCTGAAAATTTTGAAAACATTTATCTGCCAAGATATGTGTATCCTTATATTCATTGCAGTATTATTCATGGTGGCCAAGACATAGAGACAACCAAAGTGCCCTTCGATAGATGACTGGATAAAGAAGATGTGGTACCTATATACAATGGAATACTACTCAGACATAAGAAAAGATGAAGTACTGCCATTTGCGACAACATGGATGGGTCTTGAGACTATCATGCCAGGTGAATAAGGCAGCCAGAAATAGCTAAGAGCCATATTGTCTCACTCATATTTAGAATATAAAACTGAAACTCATAGACACAGACAACAGTCTGGTGGTTACCAGGGGGAAAAGGGGTGGGGGTAGTAGTAAAGTTTAAAGGGAGATAAATATATGGTGATGAAAGATGATTTGACTTTGGGTGGTGGGTGATGATTTGACTTTGGGTGGTACACAGTGCAATATATAGATCATATGTCATAGAAATGTACACTTGAAACTTATATAACCTTATTAACTCATGTTACCACAATATATTTAATAATTTTTTCTTAATTTGAAAATTGCAAATGGCCCTAGCTGGTGTGGCTCAGTGGATTGAGTGCCAGTCTGCAAACCAAAGGGTTGCCGGTTCAATCTCCAATTGGGGCACACACCTGGGTTGCAGGCCTGGTCCCCAGTAGAGGGCACGTGAGAGGCAACATACATTGATGTTTCCCTCCCTCTCTCCCTCCCTCCCTTCCCTCTCTAAATATAAATAAATAAAATCTTTAAAAAAATACCCATTTTTCTGGTTGTGATATTGTATCATAGTTACTTAAGATGTTATCACTGTGTTCATTTATCAGTTCTAGTAATTTCTTGGTAGGATCTTTAGGGTTTCTATGCACAGTATCATGTCATCTGCAAATAATGACAGTTTTACTTCTTCCTTTCCAATTTGGATACTTTTTATTTCTTCTCTTTGTCTGATTGCTATGGCTAAGACTTCCAGTACCAAATAAGAGTGGTGAAAGCAGACATCCCTGTCTTGTTCCCAAACTTAAGGGGAACACTTGTGATTTTTGCCCATTGAGTATGATGCTGGCAGTGAGTTTGTCATATATGGCCTTTATTATGTTTAGGTGTGTTCCCTCCATTCCCATTTAGCTGAGAGTAAAAAAAGAATACATTTTACCCTTTGTGACAGCATGGATAGACCTGGAGAACATTATGCTAAGTGAAATAAGCCAGTCAGAAAGAAACAAATAGCATATGATTTCACTCATCTGTGGAATCTAGTGAACAAACTAAGCTAACAAAACAAAACAGAGACAGACTCATAGACAGAGGGCAGGCTGAGAGCTCTGCGGGCAGGATAAGGGGGTGGAGGGATTGAGTAAAAAAGAAAAAGACTCATGGACAATGGACAGCAGTGTGGTGATTGCAGAGGGGAGCTGGTGGGTGGAGGTGGAAGAGGGTATCGGGGGATAAATGATAATGAAGAAAATGCAATCAAATAACTAAAAATTTAAAAAAAAGAAATGTGGGAGCCACATGTTGAAAATGGCAGATGCAGATGAAAAGAGCTCGGGTCCTTGCGCAGTGTAGAAGAAAGACTTCCTGCAAACAACCGCAGTGGACCGCTACATGAGTGAGAAATAAATTTCACTGTGCTAAGGCACTGGTGGTGGGTGGGAGATGTTACCATTCAGGACAACTGGATAAATAGGTATGTGAGATCTCTGTGCATAATCTCTTACAACTGCATGAAAATCTAGATTTACCTCAAAAAATCAATTTAAAAAAATTCCCAAGCTAGTTTTTCTATGCTAAATTAGATCCTTCCAAGGATAACAAGAGTTGTCCCATTCATGAGTGTGATTCAAGAGATGATAGACAAAGAGCACGTTCATTTTTTCTGAAGAAAGAGTGAACAATTTTAATTTTGGTAGGAAAACATGTAAAATATCACTAACACAGTCTCATAAAGTCCAATCATCTCATAGCAGCCAGTATAATCTTCCTAAAATGTAAATGAGGTCGTGTCTTTTTCTACGCTGAGAAGTCTCTAGAGGTTTCCCACTGCACTTAGAATAAAAATCAATTCCTTTGTTATGGCCTACCTGGCCCTACAAGATGTGACTCCTACATGCTCTCCGATCTCATCTCTTCTTCCCTCACTCCTGGCACTAGTTAACTATTGCTGTACAACAAGCTACCTCAAAATTCAGCAGCCTAAAATAACACATTTAATCCCTACAGTTGCTGAGAGGTAGGATCCGGGCATAGGGTAGCTAGGTCCTCTGTTGTGAGGCCCTAGCACAAGGTGTTAGCTAGTGCTGGGGTATCATTTAAAGACTCATGGAGGGGGGCAGGGGGGTGACCTGCCTCAAGCTCACTAACATGGCTGCTAGTTCTATCAATGCTGTTGGACTGAGAGCCTCAGTTTCTTGCTGGTTCTTAGCATGAAGCTGCCCTCAGTTCCTCACCACACAGGCCTCTCTGGCATGTCTCTTGTTTCATCAAGGCTAGTAAGACAGGGAGAGAGAATCTGCCAGAAGAGAAAGGTCACAGTCTTTTGTAACATAAGTTCAGAAGTGCCATTGCCTCAGTGCCATTGCCTCAGTGTTGCTATATTCTATAGATCAGATGCAAGTGTGGCATCTGATAGTTACTTAAGGGGAAATCATTACACAAAGCCCTGAGTTATAAGAAGTAGAAATTACTGGGGCCCCTATGAGAGCCTGGTTATCACATGGGTCTCTTTTTTTTTTTTTAATTACTTTATTGTTGTTCATTTAGAGTTGTCTGCATTTTCCCCCAACCACATCCCCCAAGCCCAGCCAAACTGACCTCCCTGCCTTGCTTCTACCCTCTCCTTTGGTTTTGTCCTTGAGTCCTTTATAGTAGTTCCTGAAAACCCTTCCCCTCATTGCCCCCCTCCCCCTCCCCTCTGGTTACTGTCGAATTGTTCTTAATTTCAATGTCTCTGGTTATATTTTGCTTGCTTTTTTCTTTTGCTGATTGTGTTCTTATATAAATCCCTTTAACATCTCATACAATAAAGGCTGGGTGATGATGAACTCCTTGAACTTGACCTTATCTGAGAAGCACTTTATCTGCCCTTCCATTCTAAATGATAGCTTTGCTGGATAGAGTATTCTTGGATGTAGGTCCTTGCCTTTCATGGCTTGGCATACTTCTCTCCAGCCCCTTCTTGCCTGCAAGGTCTCTTTTGAGAAATCGGTTGACAGTCTTATGGGAATTCCTTTGTAGGTAACTGTCTCCTTTTCTCTTGCTGCTTCTAGGATTCTCTCCTTATTTTTAATCTTGGGTAATGTAATTATGATGTGTCTTGGTGTGTTCCTCTTTGGGTCCAACTTCTTTGGGACTCTCTGAGCTTCCTGGACATGGGTCTTGTTGCTATTCATCATCTATCTGATCCAAGATTGTTACAGGCCATGGTGCAGTCAGAATTAACAGTAGAGAAAATGCAAAATCTACAGAGAAAGTACAAAGTGTATGGAGGCAGCACGTGGGAGAAGAGGTATATCAGGCTGATGGCTAGTTGGTAAGCTAGGTTGTGTTTAGGTGTGGCCCTAGATAATTCAGTTGAGTTAGATGAGGCTGAATTAAAGATTGCAAAAGTCAATATGAGTGTGACAGTAAAAAAGTATGGGAGGAAATAATATTTATTGAGTACCTTCTATGACTCAGGCACCACGTTTGTTGTTTTGCAACTGAGAAAAGTATTATAGCCTCATTTGGAAGATACCGTGACCTTAACCTCATAAGGAATCGAATTCAAAGCCCACAGATATTAGGTAACTCCTAAGATCACACAATTGGAAATGATTTAGAACCTCAGATTCAATGACTGTATCTGTCCCATAATGTCTCCTGGCATGTCAGGTAGATTTGGCTCCCCAGAGGAGCGAGGTGACCAGGCTCCTGCTTTTTAGCTGGACTTGCCTAGTGAGCTTTTTCCAGAATCCAGTGATGCTCCTTTGCATTCTGCTGCTCCCTAACGTCCAGAGCTGTAATTACAGCTAAGCCCACAGCAGCCCTGAGGCAGCAGTCTAAAAGAACACAGGCATCAGCCAACATGTCAAAGAAATAAAGGATTTGCTTTCAAAAAAGGAAAAAGGAAAAGCTTGTGGTTAGGTCAAACGTTGAAATGTTGGTGTGGATCAGTTGTCGTTTGTCCAGGCCTTCCTAGGAGAAAAGCCATTCACAGCTCAGGAGAGTGCATTCCACGTTAAGGTTTGGAAGTCCTCCAGGAATCGGACAGGTGCAGGTTAAAGAACAAATGAAAGTTGGTAGAGGAGCCAAAAGTTGACTAAACAATGGGGACTGTGTATGCATCCTGTAAGACTACTACTCAATATGACTTGATTACAAAATTATAGCTATAAATATAAACCATAATAACATTAGCTTTCAGGTGACTCGTCACACTGTATTATCGAAACAAACCTGTAAAACCTTGGAATTCTTATTATCCCCATTTTACAGATGGGGAAATTGAGGTTTAGGACAATTTAGAATTGCTCCTAGAGTCACTCAGTTAAAAGTGTCAGACCCAGATAGCGCTTCGCATCTTCTAATTCCAGACTTACGCTTTCCTGTTGTATCTATTTTTTGTACCTATCTTTCATTTTCAAAGTATCTTTGAACCTACTGGTTCTCTCTCCAGGTGGTCTGGATTTTCTAGATTCTTTCTCACTTTAGTGGCTAGCTGCATCCTCTTACTCTTTAAATGACAAGGCAGTTGCTCCTGTGTAGTACATTCCACCTACACCCAGGCTTTCCCCACCTACAGATAAAGCACGCTTAGAACTTTTGAGGTCTTACTGGACAGATTTACAAAGAAAAATATCTGTGAGTTTTTTTTTAATCTGTGTCCTGGGTCTCCTGGGTGGGGGGCAGAGAACCTACCTGAGTATTAATTGACTGTATTTTCACTTCCCCCACCATTCATCCCCTTCCACCCTAAAAGAGCCTCCACACCATCCCACACTTCTATTATACGGTCTTAAGGAACATGATTTGCAAACCCACCAGTGATTCATCAGAGTAATGTGGACCAGAGGCAGTAATCACAGCTTGGAGACGAGGGAGTGAGGGCACGCTGACTGAAGAAATAAAGGGCAGTTTGGAAGAGAGAACCAGGGGCTGCTCACTCATTGTTTTTCCTGTCTGTCTAAAGTTCATTGTGTTCTTGAAAATGTTACTTTTCCAGCACCTAATGAATGATACATCAAGGGCTGCCATGAAACTATAGGGAGAAGCTTTATGGTATGACTCATGAGCCATGCCGGATTACAGATCTTTTCTCATTAGTCTGATTAAAAACCTAAGCTCATTATGGCTCAGGAAGTGATTTAGTTTCAATGCCTTTTGGTTATGTTCCTTTTTTTAATTTTCCAGGAGCACATATTTTGGCTAAGAATTCAATTTCTATTTTAAATGGTTCTAAATTTCAGTTCTTCAAATTTGTGTTCATTATATCATTCAGAACTGTAAATATTCTTTTTATATTTTAAGAACTATTTTTTGAAAGCAAAAGTGATTTTGATTTTATCTCACATAATGTTTTTCTTCACAAATAGGACTCTTTGAGAAATGTTTTTGGCATTTTCAAAAATCTTTTTCGATGAAAGTAGACCCATAATATTGTGGAAAGAGAATATTGGCTTTGAAATTAAACCTAGGATAGATTCCTACCTTAGCCATTTCCAATAATCTCATCATGGTCAATTCGTTTAAACCTGTTAAGCCTCCATTTCTCCCTCTTTTAATGAAATTAGAATAATAACAGCAATTCAAAAGTACTGAAACAAAGATTAAATAAGTTAATATCTTTAAAGCATGTGAAATAGCAGGGGCCCAATCCACGTTAGTTCCCCTTACTTTCTCTGCTAATATGGAGATATAGGGCTTTCGTGTCTTTGTGCTAACCAAAAATTAATCAGAGTCTGATGAATTGATTTTTAAGATACCCCACCTCTGATACAAGGATTTAGTTATGTGTTTGAATATTTCTAGGGACATGTGTACAATTCTAAATTTGGAGTAGGAGTTGATTGCTTAGAAATTTTGAGATTGTTTTCCATGAACGCTGCCTGGCACAAAGCATGCAAATGAATCACCGTCTAGATGTTAAGATATGTTGGAAGATGTTACCTTCACGGCATCCCAATGGATTTCTCAGAGCAAAAGAGCTATTTTTCAACCTTGAAAATAGATTAATGATAACCATGAAGTTGTTTCCTATCTATTGCGAGCTAGAATTCCAACTTGAGTGCATATTAACTGAAATTGAAGATGTCAAGACCGTTTCTGGGATGTATGCATATTCCTTACCAATTGTAATGGAGGAGTCTTCCCAACACAATAATACCATGGTTCTAAAGAGAACATGGGTGACCTTTGCCTTCTAGGGGACATTTGGCAATGGCTGGAAACATTTTTAGTTGTCACAAATGGAGGGGCAGTACTCATATCAGGACTCTTGCTAAACATCCTACACTGCACGGAGCAGACCTCCTAACAAGTAATGATCTGGACCAAAATTTCAATAGCACTATTACTGAAGAACTCTGGCCTGATAAAAATCACCATTTCCCCCAAGTTTTTGAAATAACTTTTGAAATGTTTTCTTGAGGTCATGTGGAAACAGCCAGAGGCTTACAAAGTCTGAGGGGTTGTCATGGCTATTGAGTAGGGATGTGACCAGCTGCACTTTCTTTCCATCAGAATTGATCAAGCAAAAATAGGTCTGAGGTACAAGAAGCCTGGTTTTAAATGAAGAATAGATTCCTTAGTAAAGAGGTACAATGCTGTTAACCTTGGCCTTGGAATTTTAAGATAGACTGAGGAAATTATTTTCTTTGCTGTATTTCACATTGATGGTCATCTTCCCGTATCCCAAGCTGGCTATGATCAGTGAGATGGTAAGACGGGTTGGCTTGGATCCTATAAATTGTTGTTAACCGAAGCTGCTTGTTAACCTCACCATCATTAACATTTTGACTTATCCCCAAAGGTACCATTTTACATCATAACAAAATTCTGGATAAATACAAAAATGTTTCCTTTTTTTCCCTTTCTAATAATTCTTAATTGGCTCTGTTTTACCATACACCATCAACATCTATCTTATCGCCACACTAGGTATCCATGCAGTCTACAGAGTGCTACTAAGCACAAGGAGAAACAGTTTGATGCATAGTGAATATGCTGAAACTTTCTATAACTACCTAAGTTTTGATTGTTATAATATCCATAATGAGAGGCAACAGATATGGAATGGAGAATAGCTGGGTAGATTTTCTTAGGCATATAGGCCTAAAACCATGCAAGTGGAAACTTTCCATGGTTTTCATGGTCACAGTTGAACAGCCCCCTTTATCTTCACTATTTTTTATTATTCTTCACTCTTACAGAGATTATTTCATGATGAAACCTAACATTCCATGACCAAATACATTCAAATCTTAAGTGGTCTGTTTTCAAAGTGAGGGCCTTATTCATGTTGTCAGTTGATTCCTCAGAGATTCTAAACACTCATGCTTTCAGAAATCTACCCCAGAATGAAAAAAGCATATGCTGTACCTTTTCATATACAATCGCTAATTTGTATGTGAGTTATTTCATTACTAAGAGCACTGAGTTTAGAAAATATGGAGGGTAAATTTACAAGTTAATAAAACCTTTCAATTTGTGAAAGTGTGCAATATGGAATACTCTAACTGTCAGTGGACGTTTAAATTGTAAAATCTTTATGAAAAGAATTGGAAAAAACGTGTCATCCTTTAAGAGAGTCATCCCTTAGTTCAGCAATGCCATTGTTAAGAATCTATGTACATGCATTACTGAAAAATATACACAATGATAAACACTATCATTTTTATTAAGCTAAATGTACATCAATTACAAGCTAGTAAAACAAATTTTAACATATCCATTGGATGGAATTCTAGGTGGGTTTCACAAAATATGAGATTGATTTATATGTATCAGCTTTGAAAGGCCTCCATATCATATTAAAAGGAAAGAAAAAGAGATTTCCCAAGTAATATGGTCTTGTTTACGTACTTACGTACCAAAGAGAAAATAAAGACTGGAAGGATATTCCTCAAATGCCAAGATTGAGATTTCTTGAAAGAGAAGTAGGAATTTTGTCAAATTTTTATTCTCTACTGTATTTATTCCTATATTAGTGAAGTTTATATAATGAGTATGAAGTCAAGTTAAAAATTATATTACAGATACAGAAAATTACCAGGACTTGCATTAATTTATTTAACAAATGTTTGGGAGCACTGGCTGTGCATCAATCACTGTGCTTGTCACTGGTGATATACTACTTTACACATAGAATTCTTCTGTAGCTTGAAGTGTAGTGGGAGAAATAGACATTGATCAAATAACTATGAATAAATGCAAATTATAGTTAAGAGCTGGTGGATGAAGGAAATGTACCTGTAATACAAGAGCATATAATAGGAGAACTTGACCTAGATCATGAGCTTAGAGAAGTCATTTTCTAATGAATGAAATTTGATCTAAATACAAAGGATGAGTAAATGGGGTTAAGAGCATCTTAGGTAAGGTAAACTGCATATAAAGAGACTTTCTGGTAGGAGATATATTGACACATTCAAGTGACTGAGAGACAACCACAGTTGGACCGCAAAGAACACTGAGCCTTGATGAGAAAAACAAAGCAGATAGGGGCCATGTACCACAGGTCCTAACTTAGCTCATATTGAGGATTTTGAGACTATAATAAGCATAGTAGGAGACCATCTATTTCAGAAAATATGGCAGAAAATTAATGTGTATGAATTATTATTTTGGAAAGATCGCTCTGGCTCCACTGTAAAAACATAATGCTAGAAGAGCAGGAGCGAATTCCTGGAAACCAGTCAGGAGCCTGGTGACGTGCTCACCCCGCACCCATCGCCTCATGCAATGGTGCCACAATAGTGGCTATTTTTCTTACAATGTTAGACATACATGAATGATAAGTATTGGGGTCACCTTCAGTGAATAACTTTTAGAAAATCAACCAGAAGCAAATGGAGTTTGATATCTTTGGCAGAAACACATTGAACAATACTTGAAAAATATGCCGTTTTTTTAGTACAATTGTAATAACTAGAATATAACTTCAGAAATATATAATTGGAATTTGAGTGTGTTTCTGAAAGCTATGACTTTTCGAAAGGGTGGAGTTACCGATGTAGAGGAGACTAAAAGCAAGATTTTCATCGGTATGCTTCTCGTGGATCTGGGAGAGGCCCTGGGCCGCGATCACTTGCATTTCAGTCTCTTACTTGGAAAGGATGTCTCTATAGAGGAAATGCATAGGTTCACTCAACCCCTTCTGCTCTGATTCCATGGTCATTTATGAGTCTTCTAATTTAATTCGAATTCTGCACGGCATTCTACATGACGAAAACATGCTGCTGAACTGAAATGAGCCATTCTGATATGATATAGAGTCCTATTTAACGTTCGACATTATTAAATGGGCACAGTTGTTCTTTGCTGGCTTAATTTCAAAATGAGTCCTTTTGACCTCAGAAGGCCAATCACCTTTGAACAGCTATGACCCCACTGAGGGTCTTGGCCTGACAAACCAGTAGTCACGGAAGCCTGTCTATCTGATTGCTGTTGCTGATCCATGAAAGCCCAATCACTTTTCTCAACTGAAGTCATAGTTGGAATTTTGCGGTAGCTTGTTGCTACAAATATATAAACAATTCAAAAGTGGCTAAGAGCATAATCAGTGAACATATGCCTATCTATAGTACAGCTGAATCCAGTTCTGCCTCTTACAAGCTATGAGATAGTGGGCAAATCATTTAATCATTGCAGTTTGGGTTTCTCCCATTATAAACTGGGGGTAATTTTGACCTCAAATAAATGCCAATAAAGATTAAGTGAAATAAAACAGCCAAAGTTTGTAACGCTGTGCCTGATAGAGTATGTTTTCCATAACTGATAGCCACTGTTATGGTTTTTATTTACTTTGCCCCTCAAAGCTCTGCAATCTTCTCTCCACGCATTGTAGAGAGAGTCTATTCCCCATGTTTCCAATAATCCTTTACACACGATACTGTACTTCGCTGGCCCTATTTCAATATTTTACTTCTCTTTTTCATTCTGTTCTCAGCTCAGCCATATTTTCCATGGTGTAAAAATAGAGACATTATCCTAATACTTGTACCCTTGTCACGTATTTTAAATTCTAAATCTTGAAGGAGATGCCTGTGACACAAAATGCGAGTTTGATATTGATGAGGGCGTCACTGGTAGAAGGAATTTAATGAATGTATCTTACAATTCTACTCAGATAAGCAATAAGAAAAAGCCCCGGTGCATCACCAAAATGAGGGGAAAGTGAAATCCCTATCAGACACTGGGGTGTTTTCTCTTTGATCTGCCGCCTGTCATCCTGCTTCTCTGGAGCTGCTCACCAGCTCTCTGGCAGGCAATATCTCTGCTCATGAAGATGAACAGGTGCAGCGACTTTTCCCATAGGGAGGGCAAAGATTAATGAAGTGTGTGTGTAAATTCTAGGAATACGAGAGGCAACAGTCAGCCTTTTAATAATACTTCAATTAACACTGATATAATGCATTAACTAACCCTCAGCAGCACATTTTGACTCATTTGTTAATCTTGTTCTTAACAGCAGCTGTTCAACTGTATCAAAAGCATTGCTTCCTTACTGCATGCTAAAGAGCCCAGAGCCATAGAAAAACTGTCTACAATGTAATCATCGTACTTGGCTGAGAGGAGGTTGTTAGTGAGGACAAAAAGAACACAAAATATTGACAGTGTGAATAAATGTTAAATCGTTACCTACATCATGGGTCATTGCAGACTTCCTGGTAATCCAGCACAGCAGATTTTTATATGGAATTTCCCAATAATCCATGACATTTTATATCTTCTATATGTTTATCAGTGCTATTTTGTAGACTAGATTAACTTCCTCATAATTTGAAAGCTAGGTCAGATCTTACTAGTTCCCCCCATATTTACCCATTCTCGTTAGATTGCCTCTGTTCATGTTTCTACTACCCTTCCTTCTATTCTTCCCTTGATCACACTGTTTTATAGAAATCTTAAGTGTATCTGAAAATCCCACTGGACTTTGAGTCTTTGGGGCTGAAACTGTGTGTCATTTATTTCTGTATCTCCAGAGCCTAGCCCAGTGGTTAGTAACTGGTACGTTCTCTGCAGTTTTATGTGGTCTTAATAAATCATTGAATAGAATGCAAGTAAGTTAAGAGATTTTTATTTGAATCAGGATTTTTTGTCATTTAGATTCAAAATCCACAAAAATGATGATAATTGCATTTTCAAGAATTATTGCCTCTTACAATAACTATGATTGAAAATAATTATTACTACTGAAACTGTAACCTTCTCTACATAAGGACTAAGAATCCATTTCATTCTTTTTACCATGACAAATCATTCTGACTGTCCAGTGGCTGAAAGTTCTGCTAAATATCATAATTAAGCAATAGTTTTAAAAAATTCTAGATATTAAGAAGCAGAGAAATTGCTCTCTGAGCAAAATTTCCAATACCCCATGTCTTAAAAAATTATGCTCTCTTTTTCACCCACCGATTACCCACTCTATGTCTTGTCTGTTAACTGTTTTCCACTTCTCAAACTCAGCTTCACTGTGTGTTTGAGACAGATTCCCATCTATTAACATTCTGTACCTGCACCCATCCAAGTAAACATTCTGTGTGTTAATTGATTGTTCAAAGTGTGTTTGTCACTAATCTATTCCCTTTTGAATGACCAGGACCAAGTCTTTTCATCTTTGTATCTCTTCCTTCTGTCAGAGTATCTAACACATAGTAGGTTCTTAAAATTGTTTGACAGATAAATGGTCATTTAATGTAAATAGTGACTTTAGATTATGGCTGTTCAGTATCCATGATGATTGCATTTTAGGAGGAGCATTCTCTTGTCAAGGATAATAAATCCATGTTTAAACACAACTGCGTATATGAGAAAAGCTTCCAAAGCTTGGCTCGTAGGCTGCTACTTCATCTTTTCTATGTCATTCTTGAAATAAAGCTCACAAGTTTAGTGCTCTCAGTGCTATACCACTCAGTAGCTGACTTGATTTACTGGAATAACCCAATGCAAAGTTCATGTCTTTAAAGGATGGATCACCCAAATACACAGACACTCTTGGGAAATAAACCTAATAGAGACTTTAACATCAGTTCTGAAAACCCTTCCACCATGAGATGGCATTTTGTAGCCACATAAAGTACTTGGAGACTAAAGATACACACACACGTACACTTCCTTGGGCTCTCTTTTTCATTTTCTTGATATGAACAGCTGTGCAATATGGCAAATTAGAAGCCCTGTGATATCTGGCATGGCTTATGAAGGTTGGGTTTGCTAAGTTGCCATATAAATCTTATTTCCTTATCTATTACCATCCTGGTGGGAGCAATCCACCAAGTAAATAGTGCTCTAAATCTTGTACAGTAAGTTTCTGCAGTTGAGCCCATGATTATTAAAATTATTTCCCCGAGTCTATTCCTAGCATAAGAGTTCCTTCAGGATGTAGACTTTATCTTATTTATCTTTGTAGTTCCATTCTCTTAATGCATAGTACTGGACATGAATTAAGTATTTAATAAATACTTGTCCCTGGAAGCTGTTGTTGGATTTCCATACATTTATATGCTTTTTTCTTACAACACACAAAAAGCACACAAACTCATAATATTTGGGGCCTAACGGGAATTTTTGAATCCTAAATTGTCATGTATGTGATATCTTTGCCCTGTCATTCATTGCTGACTATTTATACATTCTATATTACATTTTCCATTTTATGAATTGTGACTAGTAGATGTTTCTTTTCTTCAGTGGGTTCCACGCATATCAAAATTAGAAAACTATTTTGACATCTCAATAGCATTAAAGCTAGCAATAATTCCTCCTGCAAAGCAGAATTGCGTGGTGGGCAAGAGCCTGATTGCTAACATCTGACTGGCACAAATGGCAGGATTTGCTGATAAACAGGATGGAAAAAGAACATTATAATGGTACCTAGACTGTATGTGTCACTTATGAAAATGGAATGACTATAGGAGAGCCAGTATTTTATAGGGAACCAGTTCTTTGGACAGGTTAGGTCTGAGATACCCTGTAGACATCCAAGTTAGAAATGTTGAGTAGGCGGTTGGATATAACTCTCTCAAGTTCAGAAGAGAGATTTCCCATGAAAGATAAAAACAGGGGTATAGCAAAGTGAGATGTGATTTCAAACCAGAAGATGGAATTTAATATTCCCTGAATGTTGTACGTGTTTCCTGAAGTGATCATCGTTGCCATCATCACCACGGCCAGCACCATCATGGTTACGGTCACTGTCAGCCCTGTTTTCTTTTGTGAGGGCATCAGAACCACAGCTCTTTTTGGAAATATTGTCTAGTATAGAGATTGTTGTGTTGCAATAATTTTTGTCTTTATCTATATAACTAAGAAAAAGCGGACATAAGAATGAACTGGGGAAAGAGAGTGAACTGGGGAGAGAGAGTGCAGCAATTCTATAAAATGTAGCTGGAAGAGCAAAGGAGATTTTGGAGTTGATTAAAACATTGTCAGTCCTAAAGGTCTTTTGAATCCATTTGCATACCTGATCAAGAATAGTTGATATAAATTAAATCTAAGTGGTGAAACAAACCTATCTGAGCCCCAGGGAGAGATTGTTTGAGTAATTAAGGGCAGGTCTGTGCTTTTATTTCAGAAGTATAATATTTGCATTGTGTAATAGAGCTGTGTTAATCTTACAATTGGTTTTTCTGCTCACAGTTCCTTTTCTTAGTCATGGATACTTAAAATGATTCAGAAACCTCATGTAATAATAATCTCTCAGGAAAATTCCAACAATTTGGGCACCATTCAAAATAAATTCATTTACCTGGCCATTTTCCATTAAAAGTGGGTCTAATTGCAGATAATCAGTAGGCTGCAATGTCAAATTCTGTTTATGAATTAGAAATTAAAATTCCTAGCCCTGAAGTGGGATTTAGCTAGTCTTTTCAACATGTGTTTTAGTTTTAAAAAATAATTCTACAATGTATACTACTATTACTCATATTAACACATTGACTTCCAATTATTTGTATGTAATGTGCCAAGTACCCTACTAAACACTTGAGAATTTATCGTCTTTAATCCTGACAACAACGTTATAAGGAAGCCATTGCCCCTGTTTTACAGATGAGACACAAAAACAAGGGATTTCAGGAGGGTGTTTCTTACAGCAGAATCAGATCCGGAGGTCTGGAGCGAGGTCTGAGCTTTTGCATGTCTAACACACTCCCAGGCTGACCGCAGCGATCAAGGGACTCAACAAAAATTTTCCGGGTCCAGAGCTGTTGCTTATAATCTTATTTTTAACCCAGTTTTATCCCAGTGTAAAAACACGATCCCTTCTAAGAGTCGAGCTCCTTTCCCTAGTATCCCATGGCAACCCCGCTCCATAAGGGAGAGAAGCCTGTTTCACGTTTGCTGTATGTGAGTCTGTGAGGGTGCCCTGAGGTTTGAACTTCATACATCTCCTCTAACTGCATCTTCCTTCTGCCACCCAACCAAGTCACGGGTCCAAGTTCTGCCTTTCGAATCTTCCTACTCCCTGGCACTTCGTAAAGAGCATAACATGTGTGCTCCTTTGCCCAGCCTCTAAGGATCAAATTCAAGGGCTTCCCTAGATTATCTATGTGATTGTCCATTCTTGCTTCCCATCCACTACTCTTCTGCCTTTTTAGATGATCACGCAGAAGGTGTGGAGGAACAAAGAACCCACTGCTCCCTCTATCCTCTCACCTCCTACCCTCCTCCCTACTTACATTCTTTCCCACTTATATTCTCCCTCATGCCATTTGTTATTCTTGGAATAACCTTTTACTTTATTCTACCTTCTCTCCTCTTTTTTGAAGGTTTTCTAAAATCTCACCTCCAACACTAAAGTTTTCCAAAAATGAAGCCCTGTGATAATTCTCTTCCCAAGGATGATGAGTAACTTTCACATTTTTTTATCCCATGAACTACAAACATACTTCCTAAATGAAAATGTCCATATAGTTTGTGTCTTTCCCATGAAATTTTTCTTCTATAGCTATGAATGTTGTAGATTCGTATTAGAGCTACAAGTTACCTGAGATTTTATCTGGTAAAAAATAACCATCATTCTACAAGTAGATAATTAATCATAAAAAGCACAGATTTTTTTAAAAAATCACTAGTTACCAATATCCTTGTAAGAATTGAGTAAATAGAGAAAGCTATGTGCCTAGCAGTTTAAGTACATGTCAGGGGGGTGGGTAAAAGAAAATACTAAAAATTTTAATAGCACAGTTTATTACTAAAATTGCTGAGAACAAAAATAGTTCAGTACAAATTTAGTATTCTTTCCACTCCACCACACTGGAATTAAGGCATTTAAAATTCTCAGACTATGACAATAACAGTGTAAAAGTAAATGCCTGGGTTTTTAGCACTCAGAGTAACAAGACATTTGAAACTTTCTCTGGCCACTACTGTTAAGACATACATGTTTGGCCATATTCATCAAGGAATATGGTCAGAAAGCATTCCCCACCTTTTAAAATCCAGAAGAAGGGCTGGGAAAGAGGAATCTGATTGTGGTGCCCTGAACTAGTCCAAATGAGATAATAATTGAGACCTTGAAACATCTATAGTCAAACCTCAGCCATAAGTTCACCTTTTATGATATTAGGGTATTAGATCCAACCTCTGAAGCTGTCCTATCAACCTCCTGAGGGAGGAAGAAAGGAAAAGAGAAAGAAAATAGTGCCTCTTGCCATAATCCAAACTTGGTTTTACACAAATCAGAGTTCCAATTGTGCTTGATGCAACTACCTTCAATTATAGGCATCTGAAATTGGGCATCTCTCTTCGGTGTCCAATTGAAGTAAAACTTCTCTTCTTAGTTTCTCCCTCCCTTGTTCTCTTAAAATCATTGATGCTGCATCCCAGATCTGGGCATTTGATGTCATTCTTGATGCCTGCCTCCTCTATACCCCTATCCTCCCCATTTAAGCAATCATAGAGTGTCAGCTATATGCGGATAATGTTTTTGATCCATTTTCCCCTGTATATCCCAAATGTCACTATGTTAAATCCAGTACCTCATCGTCTCTTATTTGGAAAACTGCAATTGTAACCAAATACTCTGGATGCTACTCCATTTTCAATATGACAAAAAAATTCTCACAGATATTTGTTTCTTGACACAAGGCTGATAACAACAGCCTTTGGTGAATATTTTCTACTAACTCTTTATCTTTTGGATTCATCTTCACTTCTCTCATTGGCAGGTAAGCTCTTCTATAGTCTGGCACAGCACAAAAATATGTTCTTGGTAATACTACATAACCATCAGCCAATAGCACTGAGATGAGTCTCGAATACCAGGAACCAAGGATGTATATACTTGTTTTCATTTGGTTGTTTTTCAGTGTCCATTATATACAAAATCCATAGTTTCTCTTTAATCAGAATATACTATATCCTTCAACCATAAAAAAATTAATCAGAGTCTAAAAGTTTAGTATTAGTAACTACTGGGTGGCACTCACTTTCTACAAGGAGATAAGGTTCACATTAATAGACATCTGTTGAATAACAAAGCATTTCATTTATTTCTTTTTATCTTTATCAATTGTTTTTATTTTCTTTTGGAGGATATATGTTTTAGTCAGTTGGAAAAATATTTTAATTTTCATTGGCTATCTGGTAAGATTTTAATCAGGCACAGGAAATTTCTATGTGCTACTTAAAAATAAAAGGAAATGTCTTAGCTTTAGTGAGTTATTTGACTTTAAAAATTGCAAGATAAAATATCATAGGAAAGAATAGTTTCTTGGCCTGCTTCTATGAGAACTTCTTTGGATGAATACATTTGCAGGGATGTATGAAAGCATTCATTAGAAGTGAATCATGTGTACTTTCTTCAAATAATTTTCCATTCAAGTGACAGTTAATTCATAGTTTATACATTCAGGGCCAATAACTACACAATCCACATACCAGGAGGAGTAGCAACAATTTATAAGATACTCTAGGTTTCCTGAAGTTAGAGTATATTATGTCTGCACAGCTGATAGGGTGAGAGTTGAAATGTGAGATTGTCTGCCTCCCTTTGATATCTTTTAAGCAAAAATCCTAATAAACATTGCCTCATTTTCACTCCATGTGATGCTATGGAAGAAAAATTTTGTTTGGGTCTTGGAATCTGAGGCGTGCAACAAACTTAGATTTCTTTCTGGCATTTTTTTTCATTTTTGTAGTAGAAATATTTTATTCTTCAGATATCAGCCTCATTGCATTTGCAAACTACAAAGACACATAAATAGCATTCAGAGCATTTGTGTATATGACGATCTTGGTAATTTCAAGAGGCCTCCACCAATTTACCACTCCACAGTGGCCAAAGTAGGAAAGTGGGAAATTTATGTCCTGCAAATCATCTACTTGCTAATGCTAAACACCACTGAAAATAGCTATCTTCAATATGTTTTTAAGTGGAGAAAGCATATTTTCCTAGAAGAAATAAACTATGACTCAATTACTGTGTAAAATGATTTGTTTGGTGGGAAGTGCCATCTTACCTCCCTTAATATACCATAAAAAGTAGATTCTTTATTGCTCTGTAGTTTTTCTGCTAAACCAGGTTCTCCATCATTCAGATATTTTCCTGAGATTGAAAGTTAAGTATTTTGGCAAATGTATTTGTTTAAGTCTATCAGGCCACTATAAGAATTGAGGGAGCTACTGAGAGACAGGTCTGCATGGTGGGTACCCAATGAAATGACCATTGCATTTTATTATGATTCCTTCAAGAACATTTCAGGTGGAAGGGAAATTTTAGCTATGGACACACAAAGATAAGGAAGAGAAGGATAAGTAGAATTTCCATGTCATAAAATATGTTTACAAAAATATTTAAAGAGAATCTATCCTTAGCATTTACAAAACAGATTTTCTGCTTCGTAGGTAAAACGTTTTGCTTTCCTACCCCATCACCTTTTCCAGAATCCCATTAAGAATTTTTAAATGGCAGAATTATGGAGAGGAGGTAAGGAAGCCTATTTCCCTCTCTTCTACCACCCAGCCCAGCCTTCACAGAAATGAAGAATGCTTTAACTCCTCCTACTTGCTTCTCTTTCTGTCCGTAAGCGAATTAAGTGCTTGCCTGACATTTTTATGGTGGAACGATGAGAAGAGTCCCTGCATTATCCCTCTGGACATGTCCACATGCCTCTGAAGGATCATGCAGAAAAGTCAGAGGAGCCATGGAGTATTAATTGCAGTGAGGTGGAGAGGAATCCATTTCTAGTGATTCTCTAGATAAAGCTCAGAAATCTCAGCAAGACTAAGTAAAATAAACCCTTGGCACTATGAATATCAGCAAACAACTTATGCTGAAATGGAAGTAATCTAGTGCCTAAACCAATGTTTGCGTCTTCCCTAATCATTGAATCAAGGACAATCCATGTCTTCAATATTGTGGTAAGAAACACAGTGACTAGAGTGATTATACCCTAATGTTACACAATATGTAAATACAGACTTTATTAGATTCCACAATATTCCAGTGGTCCCTAATAATGGTGAGAGACCAGGAATCATGGAGAGCCCTGCTGGCTATCTGCTTGAGAAGTTTGAGCTGCATGACTTTGGAGTCATTTGGGTTAGAGAACAAACTATCAGACCATGTCAGGCTCTCAGATTCTGGTTTCCCACAACAGGAACTAGTTGATCATCAGATGCATGATCATACTTGTTACCTGATGCCAGAAACAGTCTGAGTTGAAACAAGAGTTTTGGTTATTGTTATTTGTTTTTCTTATTTTTTATTTTTAGGGGTAGCACATTATTCCTTGGTTCAGCCCATTCTTTGATGTCAGATAAAAATGGGTTTGAGTCCCAAATCTACAACTCACTTACCTGCTTATCTGTTCTTGGGAAATTTACTTGCCCTTACTGAGTTATAGTTTCTTCATCTGTCTAGTTTCTTCATCTGTCTAGTAAAGATGCCAAATCTCTTCCTGCGGGCTTTTGGAAGAGTAAATACCATGCCTGGGTAGCAATAGGAACAGCAATTCTGCATCAGGTTACCTTTGCTGCTTCTAGAGAGTGGACCTTCTACCTGAATATGAAAGTTGAGATGTTGCGTCACTTCTTGAATTCCAAGTCATACCTCAGTTCTTGCAAGTGGGCTCTTCCCTTGGTGCTGATCCTTATGAACTTATTTTGTTCACTTACCTCGGATCTGGATTTGGAACTCTTGCCCTACTCTTAACTAAAAGACAGTAAGCCAGCAGCCATGGTGAGCTTCCGAGCATTATCTGTCCTACCTACTGAACCCCCTTGCTGCTCTAAGTCTGTTGCTCATAACTCATGTGGATTATGCCTAGTTATCATATTTCTTGGGCATTTGACTTTTCCTGCCAATCGGAACTTTTTCTTGACTTCTGTAGTTTCCCCCACCCAGCACATGTCCTTTCCTGGTGGGTACTCTCTATGCCAGTATTAGCTTATTCTTCCAGGAGACATTGGACAATGCATGGCTGAGTCCAGGGATAGGAAATTGCAGGCTCTTGGCAAGATACTAAGAGAGTAGGTTAACTTCTAACAATGAGAATATAATAAAATAATAATCATCACTGATAGAATAATTCTTAGGTAAGTTACATTTGCTGCTTCACAGCTATCATCTATAAACTTCAGAGTAATACTGAATGCAGATTCTGATCCCCATTTTACAGATCAAGTAAATTAGGTTCAAATACACTGAGTCACTTGACAAAGAATGTATTGTTGGTAGTAATGGAAAAATCAAAATTGAATTCAGTCAATTGTTATTCAAAAACCTATGCCTTTTTTTTTCTTTAGAGAAATGGCTTCCATGGCATCAGGAATTAGGCCCCATTCTTAGTGCCGTTACAGTGGAATTCTAATGTACTTGGAACTTCTGTTTAATATAATGCAGATGATGGCCCCAGCTGGTGTGGCTCAGCGGATGGAGCACAGGCCTGTGAATCTAACACAATGGAGGCAGGTTTTTCCAGGAAGAGTCTGTTGTTCTAATATCCATTATCAACAACTATGGAGACTTGTACTTAATTCTCTATCACACTTATCATTAGAAGGTTTTTTTCCTTAACTGGGGGATGTATAAATTATATAATGGTGGCAGTTTTATAGTAGGGGTTTATTTGGCTTGGTGGCCTTTGACATGCCATGATCAGGTTTTCACCTGTTTTAAATTAATGGAAGCATCCCTCTGTAGCCATGGCCTGTATCTCTTTGTACACAGCATCAGCCCCTTGATTCTGTGGCACTCTGGGAAGGTGTACTACAAAGTGAAATGAATGGCTGTAACATCTGGGAGACATGACTTCGTTTATAAAACCCCTGCTTCTGCATAAAGTGGGCAATTATCTGGAAAATTACCTTCCAGTTGAGACTGGGTTTAAATCATCAGCACCACATCTCTGGCCTTGGGTAATAGTTTTGTCTGGGCTGCCTTGTATTTGTTTGGATGAAGGGACTTATCACAGAGCACACATCCTAACACCATTAGTCATCCCATTACAAATGACACCGACAAATGTGAAGGAGGCGGGGGCCCGCTGATGAAGTACTCACCACACGCTCCTTTTCCATCATCGGACACCCACCCACCCTGACATTTCTCTGTCCAAGTGGTGTAGTGATTCTTTTCCTCATCCTATGTTTTCCACACATTCTTTCACGTCAGTACACAGATGCTTTTACTTCTCTGAGTTTGAAAAATAAATCATACTCCCACACCCATCTCTAAAAGGTTATTCAAGGTCATGACAATAACAGCTCTTTCTTCCTGTTCAGAAAAGAATAACTGTGTTTTCTTACAATGGTTATTCTTTAGTGTTTGCCTTAAAATGCTCTTGGGGTAAAAAAAAAAAAAGTTAAAAGAATAGATTGGAGTTTTCGTTGCTCTCCATTATCAAAATGGCTTGCTAAAATGAATTAACACATAAGATGTTGAAAGTAAGAGCTTTCTAGGTGCATTATAATATCTAGATCACATAGTTTTTAACTTGGGCTGCACATGATAATCACCCGAAGCACATTAATGTATATATTTTTGTTACCTGTGGTCCTCGCTCCTTAATATTCTTTTCTCGATTGTTGTTCAATTACAGTTGTCCCAGTTTTTCCTCTGCTGCTCTCTCCTGTCCTGCCCCACCCCGACTCCCTCAGTCAGTCCCCACCCTGTTGTCCATGACCGTGGACAACATGTTCCTTGACTAGAGCCTTCCCCTTTTTTCCCCCGTTACCCTCTCCCCTCTGGTCACTGTCAGTTTGTCCACTCCTTGATATTCTCAAAATAATCAGGGTTTGATCCTCAGGATCAGTATTTCTTAACACATTTGTAAAGTGTAGCCAGGGTTGAGATTCATTAAGCCAGACAACATGGCATAGGGGTTAAGAACATAGACTTGGTAGTGAGACTGAGGTTGGAATTTAGCTCTCTCATCAGCTAATAAATCTCGGGCATTTGTTTAGTTTTCCTCGTCTTTAGTTTCTTCATCTATAAAATAGCCTGATGATGCTTACTTAAAAACTTATTATGGGAATGGAATTAGATAAAGAACATAACGTAGTTAGAGAGGATCTTAGTTATTCCTCAATGAGATTTTGTTTCTGTTTTTGTATTTTTGTTTTTTATTTTAGTGGGATGATTATGTTTCTCTAGATTTTTAAATGTGCCTCTATTATAAAACACTAGCCAGAAAATGGCATTTTAATGACTAATATTTTACTTAAATTTCCAAATTTGAATGTATCACAAATACCAATTATCATAATTGTAAACACATATTAACTATAACAGTATATGTCAGGCTTTGTGTTGAATCATTTATATAAATTATATTTTTAACCTGTTTGAAATTTTGAGGTGCTCTTGAATCTATTTTCATAAGAGAAGATACGAATTTTCTAAGATTTAAATCTTTCCCCAAATCATCTGCTGTGAAGAGTTGGGACTCAGATCCATGTGTGATTATGTATATCTAAACTCAGACTTTTAGCCATATACTATCTTGTCAGCCCATCAGCAAATCTGTACAGGACCAATATACAGTCTCTTTACACAAGGCACCCTTTCTCACTTCCTTCTTGACTAAACTGAGAACAAAACCAGAGCCAGCTTCATGCAGTTCAATTGCACAGGACCCCATGCTCAGAGAGCCCTGTGCTTGGAATTGAACTCTACAATTGTCACCTTGAAAGGCTTAATAATTTTGTCTTCAAACTTATGTTCATAAGTGAAATCTAAGAGGACAATGGCAGATGCCTTGGGAACGAGGAGACTTAGCTTACACACAGTCGTGCTTCTCACTTCCTTTCTGGGAGGGGCTGTAAATCACCTGTCCTCTGCCACCTGGTGCCTTGGGCTCAACACAGCCTCGCCTCCATGTTCCCATCCTACTACTGCTCCTTCCTTCCCTCCAAGTGGGTGACTTGGTCACATTAGTTGGGATGGAGAGGCATATATTTCACCATCACTCTCTGCCCCTGGCAGGGACATGCATGTGGTTGCATGAGGGTCAAGTTTGAGTGCACATCCTTTAGCATGTGGCACAAAGCAAAGATGCAGTCACCCTCGGCCCTACCTGGCAGTGCCATGACTCATTCAGCGTGATGTGTTGTAGCAGGGACCTTGTCTCCACTCTATTTCTTTTATTGAAATATAATCTTTATTGTATTTTTTCCATTACCATTTAATCCCATTATGTTCCCCTCCCCCCAGTAATCAATACATTCTGATGTAGGAGTTGTAATCTTTTGAAAGTCACCCATCTGTTTTGGCTTGAGGTGACACCCCCAGTGAGAAGTACAAGTTGGCTTCTGCAACCCCAGCCTGAGCCCTGCTTTTTTATTTTACACTGGACCCTTAAATTATGTAGTTAGGCCCTGGCTGGTAAGGCTCGGTTGGTTGGAGCGTTGTCCCATTCATCAAAAGTTTGTGGATTTGATCCAGGGCACATACCTGGGTTGCAGGTCCTGTCCCCAGTCAGAGTATGTATGAGAGGCAGCCAATTGATCTTTCTCCCATCAATGATTCTCTCTCTCTCTCTCTCTCTCTCTGTTCCTCTTCCCCCCTCCCCCCTCTCTTTTTTTCTCTCTCTTCCCCCTTCCTCTCTCTCTAAAATCAATTAATGTATTCTTGGGTGATGATTTAAAAACTTTGTAGTTAGTCCTGATGAAAGCTAGTAAGAAAAATACAGAACAGTGCCACTAAGGTGGGTTTGGGGTGGCTAGTTTGTTGTTTTGAAAGGGAAAAGGCTACCCTGGCCTGGTGGGATGCAGGCTGGGGCAGTGTGGTCAGAGTTTAGAACCACAGGTTCTGGAGTCTTCAATGTTCTCAATGTAAATGCCATCTCTGTGATTTATTCATTGTGATATTAGGTAAGTAATTCTCCATTTCTAAGCCTCAGTCTTCTCTTCTATAAACTTAGCATAATTACTGTACTAACCTCATATGTTTTACATAGGATTAAATAGGACAATGGATGCAGAACAAGTGTTTACCAGTATCTGGGAAATAGTAAGCACTAGACCAATGTTGTTATTTATTTTCTTCTTGACTCAGTGCTCTCTGGGCTGAGGCCAAGTTGGCTGCAATGAAGTATTTGATCAGGACCCTGTGAAGAAGCAAAGAGTGCTGATACGTTGCGACTTCTTATTTCTCACTCAGCTCTCCAGGTCCCACCAAGAAAACCTGTTTTATTCCCTGTTTGTTCAATCAAATTCAAGATAATTACAGTTTCCTGTGGTACACTTGCACCAGACCTCTCAGAGAATATGTTGTGCCTGCAATGAGAACTTCGGCTTTGCTTTTCCTCCTTTCTGCTCCCTGAATGCCATACTTGAAGTAAAATAGGAGAAACGCTGGAGTAGCAGTTACTGTGCTCCCGCTGAAACGAGGGACCAAGACCAAGCCGCGCCGTACCTCCTCCACCTCCAGATCAGCCCACGTGAGCATCCACATATTGTCCTTCCTTCCTCCTCCTCCGCCTTTCCTAGCTCTTTCTCTCTCTAGGGATGTCCATTCTTAACTCAGGCTAATGTTCCTTGAGACATTTAAAATGCATTTCCAAGTGACAGGAAGAGCTGCCATACAGAAGCATCATCTTTTTTATTTCCATTCTCCAGCACATTAATTGGTTGGATTGATTTTCTGGACCAATAAAGCGGGGAAATAACCATTAGAGAAAGATTGTTAGGTAACACATTTTTTTGTGTTCGAAAATGCTTTTTATTCTCAGAAATAAATATGTAAGATATCAAGAGACCTGTAAAGATCAAGAAGTACATTTTTCTTTAATTCTTCTTATCTAGGTTAACATACAGTTTTCTAAATAAAAATTACATAAACAGATATTAGCAAGCAGTTCACCTTGAGAAACTGTAAGTGAAATATAAATATACACAAAATTTAATTCCCATGAATGACTGTAATTTTTAAAATGACATTTCTCTTTCTATTTATCAATTTAACAAAGTTTTCTTAAAACTAGTTTTGTTGCCAAGGGCATATAAAGGTATATTCCCTTATAAATTACTGGTAAGGATGTAAACCATAAATCTTTCTGGACTATAACTTAAAAATTATGTTTCAAGAGTCTCAAAACTGTTGGACCCTTGAGTTCTAATTATTTTACATATAGTAATGTTGTCTAAGAAAGTGATAGGAAATATGGAGCAAGACCTATGCATCAAAATGTTTGTTTGCACCATCAATTATAGTAGTAAATAATTGACCACAAGATGAACGTATAAATATAGGGGATGAATAAATTATTTATTGCTTTTATTTCCTCTTCTCTAATTCCCTTCCTAGCATTTCCTCTCCTCTAATACCCCACCCTTCTCGTTCTCTTCTAGTTTGATGGCGTTTATCTGAGGACAATGAAGCAAGTGGCAGGGGGAGGGCCCTGCACTCCTGTGCAGCCATGACCCGCATTTGATCTCTCATAAGAGTGCATTTGTAGGTGACCATCACCATATTGGGGATCTTGAACTATTCCTCTCCTTACTATGGACAATGCCTCTGCTAGAGAGACTCCGCGTGACACAGACTCTGTTAGATTTCATTATCCTTCTAGGGAGCACATGTTGCTAATTCTTTTTAAGATGGGTGCAGGAAGACTGTTGCACAGCTCCCAGTTGGTCCAAAAGAAATACTCACACATCGTTTGCCTTGAAAAATTCTACGTATCTATAAATTTCCCAATGGACTCACCTCTTCTTTTCCTACCATCCATTACAGTAGCTATCTAGTCAAAATCTTGAGATTTTAGGACTTTCCAGAAAAGAATTTGTCACCAGTCACTGTGCTCCCACTGAAACAAAGGACAAAGATCAAGCTGCCCCATGGTCTTCTTGAACCCTCTCTCTCATCTTGAATGGGAATGGAAGCACCCTCTCTTGTTTGATGAAGAGCAAAGTATGTAGCCTCACTCTGAACTGGATTTCCGAAGAAATGTTCTTTCCTGGACTTTTAACTTTCCTTCTCTTATGTATCCTTGAATGAGTGCTAAGCCACGGTTGAAAAAATAGTATGGGTTACCTTCTTTGTAGAGTCTACTAAGGTACTGTATGACATTCCTTTGAATGCCAGGGATGTTGGCATCTGTGGTCTTGAAAGTTCAGTTCAAGCCAAGACTGAAATACTCTTATTTTTAGATTTTTTCAGATTATACAAACTAATTGGGGTGATCTACACATATAGTAGCATGACAGAACCCAGGATATGTATTAATCCAGACCTGGGATCAGAGAAGACTTTCCCAAATAAAGTGGTTGCCAAGCTGAAACTTAAGGTATAAGGAGGTAGGGTGAAGGAGATAAGTGGAGTGATAGCTAGACAAGCAAAGGGCCCACATTAGAAAAATTATTGTGGAAAAGCAAAATGGCATGGCCACTTTGGAAAAACAGTGTGGAAAGCAATTTCTTGTAAAGTTAAACATACTCTTATTATATAATTTAGTGATCCCACTCTGAGGTGAAATGATATTTTTTTGCATACAAAAATCTGTATATGAATGTTTATAGTGGTTTTATTATTTAACTGCTGAATGGATAAACTGTGGTACACCCATAGAAGACTGCTCAACAATAAACAGAAATACACCATTAACACCTGTTCCAACATGGGTGAATCTCAAAAGCATTATGCTAAGTGAAAGTGTTCAGACTCGAAAGGCTCCCTGCTGTATGATTCTACTTATGTGCTTTTCTAGAAAAAAAAAAGAAAACTATAGAGGCAGAAATTGACCACTTGTTACCAGAGACTAGAGAGGCAGAGACAGAGGTTGAATTCAAAGGGTTATGAGGGAATTTTGAGGGTGATGGAAATGTTCTATATATTGATTATGGTGTTAGTACATGACTTTATTCTTTTGTCAAAGCTCATAAAACTGTATACAAAAAAAGGTAAACTTTATTATATATAAATTATACCTCAAGTAATAAAAAGGAGAATATAGCTTCTTTGAGGAACTGAAAAATAGTTACTGTAAAAAGAGAAGTAAGAAAAGGTAAATGATGAAGCAAGAAAGATGTATAGGTATCAAGTCATTAATTGTTTGTAAATCATGTTCAAGAGCCCAGACTTCATCCTTAAGCTCATAGTGAAGTATGGAGTGGTTGAACTTGGTTACAAATCATCTTAGAGGAATCTCACTCAGCCAATAAAGTGAAAGCAAGACTAATTGAGATGTTAGGCAGAAATGTAGTAAACTAGGTAGAAGATATGGTCGCCTGAACCAGGAGTGTGTAGTGGGAATTTATTCATTTTCTAACAAATATGTTCTGAGTGCTTATTATGGTGCAGACACTGAGATGGCTCCTGGAAACAAAATGGTCAGTAAGAAAAGACATACTTAGGCCTGTTAGAGCTCACAATCTGGTGGCAAAGACAGAAAGCATATAATTTTGTCTGGGATAAATTCTAAGAAGAAATAGGAGTTATTATTAGTAAAGTATGTACTAAAAGGGGCTGTGTCCGACATGGTTAGTTATTCAACCAAAATGTTATCCCTTTCTTATTAACAGAAACCTGCATTGGGTGTGGGTCACCTATGTGCTAACTTTAGAAAAAACAAAACAAAACATTATTTCCCAGCTTCCCTAGCTGTGAGGGGTGGTCATGTGACACAATTCTGGCCACTAATAATATATATAACCCTTACCTGATTATTGTTTCTCCTTATTGCATTCTTTATCACATGTGATGTGATAATGGTTGAATTAAGGACAGCATCAATATTTGTGTTAGCCTGGCAAGCGTTAATAAGTTTTTAAGTTTAACACATGATAATAATTATTGATTGTTATTTTTATGGGACTTGTGTGTGTTCCTTCCTCTTTCCCTGCCCCTCCCTCAATATCTCAACAGAGATATAGACAAAAGAAAGGTTCCTCATACATGGCATAGCTCACCATGCTAAATTCCTGTGTTCTCCATCCTATCCACTGCCCAAACAGCGATGTTGGGAGACTTGGGTTTCTCGAGCCTCCAGCAGGGTAAATAGAGTGCGTGTTGTTTTTTCTTTTATGGGTTATTGTTTTTCATGCATAGCAATGCTAATCAATTGGTGCTAACACTCCAAAACATTATGTTGAGAAGGATGCTGTGTCCTCAGGAAAGAGGATTGTCCTAGTTAGTAATATCTGTCACAAAAACAGGAGGGAAGATTTGCAACAAATATCTTTTATCATCATAATAGGACCATTCCCTTTGCAGAAAGGCAGGTGAGGAAAGCCTTTTAGGTATGGATTGTATGCTCAAGAAAACAGAAGCAAGGGGAGAGAGTTGTATGGCGCGTTCAGAAGCCCCGCTGACATAGTTGTCGGTCTGTGCAGATAGGCCTGGGGACTGTGCACACTCACCAGGAACAAAGTAATAGGGTGACACCGTGGCATGAGAGGCATAGACCCTGATACCGGAATTCCTGGCAACGTTCACATTTGTGAGCTCTAACCCCTTTGAGCATTTCCTCTTGCTGGAGCCAAGTACGGCCCACAGAAGCCATTTTCTTCCTTCCTGTAGGATGTGAGGGGAGGGAGGGGAGGGGGGTAGGGAGGGGAGGCAGCCCCTGTGCCAGACAGTCAGGTCACACACTGAAAGGAGAACAAGCCATGAGGTTAATTTTGTCTAGTTTTAGGTACAAATTACTTTATTTTACTTTTGGGGGAAGTAAAATGAAGCAATTCAGAAAGAAGAAAGGATTCCGGAAAGAAATTCTATTCTTACCAACCCAGCAGGGATGTACATTTCAATTGCTGAGAGGAAACAATATTAGATGTAATACTAGAGGCTCATTGGAAGCGGAAACAGGAGCCCTAATTTGAAGCGGGAGCCATTCATAAAATGACTCACAAACTTGCTTGCAAGAATTAAACCAAGTTTATGAAGAATAATTCTTGTTTGCATTTTTTTTCCTTTTCAAGCAAGTAATGAATAGTAGCATGGCCCATACCCAAGGTCACATCATTCATTAACCATGGGCGTTATTAAAGCAATACATATGTTTCGTACTGTGGGGCTGAGTGACAGAAGGGGGATATTGGAAAATTCTGGCTCCTGGCATATAATGGACTAATAAGAGCATAGGGAAGTCTGTAGTATTTCATACTGTAGGTAAATCTGAGACCCAGGTTTCTCCCATGAAGGACATTAGGCAGCAGTTGAGCCGGTGACAGGTCCTTTCATATGCCACCTTGACTGCCTCAAGGGATCTGCATGATGAAAGCAGGTGATTAACAGAAATCACGTTTTCACTGTGGGACTTGTACACATTTCCTGCTGGACAGCTCAGTAGTGACATGGCACCCTTTACTGAACGAATGGATCAGATTAGTACCAGTGCCTTGCCATGCTTAGTCTTCCCCCTCATTCATGTGTCTTACCTCTATCTGGGACAAAAACAGCTTTGCAGGAACTGGATGCCAGAAAAGCTTCTAGAACTCGGAACCAAAAGAGCAATATATCCTTCTGATTCATTCCTCAAGGCTCCTGACTATTACCAATTTGTATCACATTATAGGGTGAGCAAGCTGCTCTGGATCACAGAGTTGCTGTGCCTTCCAAACTCCTTCCCCAAGAGAGAAGACAGTGTGATGTAAAGTCATGGGTCTGATGAATTTCTATTCTCCCCATAAATTGCTGTCATCTTCTGTTAGCAGCAAGGGGAAATAACCTATGTCACTGTAGTTTGTTGAAGCTGCCCTCTTGCACCGCAGAACTATAGTATCAGAGAATTAGACACTTAACTCTCTGGGAAATCCAATTCCAGAGTGCGAAGGGTTTCTCAGGTGAAACATAGGTCAGGTGTCAAGTCTGTCATTAAAACAAGGAGAACTTAATCTCTCTTACTGGTTTTGTAGTCTTGTTTTTCCTCTCCCAATAGGGAAAAAGCTGGGACACCCCCATGCTATGGGGCAAAAAGTTGGGAAAACAATAAAAAAGAGTTAACATTTATATAATGTAGTTCCTGTGTAATTTTCTAAGTAATTACTTGCAATAACTGATTTAGTCTACATACAAACCACCTTGAGGTCAAGTATGTTTATCATTATTTTACAGATAAGGAAACAGGATTGGAGAAGCTAAGAAACTTGCCCAGGTTCACAAAGGTATAAAGTGTTGTAGCTAGTATTCAAACAGTTAGTCTGGCTCCAGAGTCTATGCTAAGTGGCCTTTCTACAGAGATGTTCTTGTTAGTTGGCATATTTCTCCAAACGTTAGATTAATGCTACTAAGGACTTGTGCTAATTAATGTAGCTAGCTAATGGAGGGAGCCAGATAACTAATAGGAGCTGAAATAAGATGGGTATTATTTATATATATACATAACATCACATTTATGTATAAATATTATACAAACATACATAAATATTATTCTCTGAAGTACTTAAGCACTGTCTTTAGAATAGCTCTTCCTTACCTAAGTAGCAAAGAAAAATCCATCTCTTCTCTATAGACTTTTTTATAGACACAGAGTGGATATTTACCATTATGAAATTAAAATCGGCTAAGTATGTAAATAATGCTAAGAGAAAACAAAGGCAAAAGGGAGGCCAGATTGATGATATCCTAGTAAGAACTTAGGACTTAAGCAAACTGAAGTTCTTTTCAGTGATTTTTACTGCTTTTATCTTTACTAAAAGCTAAATTTGTGAACAATAGCTGTTAGACTTACTGGATTATGAATGTGCAT
This sequence comes from Micronycteris hirsuta, assembly GCA_004026765.1. Lineage (NCBI taxonomy): Eukaryota > Metazoa > Chordata > Mammalia > Chiroptera > Phyllostomidae > Micronycteris > Micronycteris hirsuta. Next base: position 42,371 of record PVJI01002846.1, read on the forward strand.
ATTCATGTATTTATCAATTATTCATTCATTACCTCAGAACATGTCACATACATGCCACTCTAGAAACGTTCTCCATTCTCTTTAAGACTTTCCAATACTTTGTCAAATGGAGATATAAAAGGAAATACAAGCTTTTTGTGGGATTTAAATTGAGATATAGCATGTAAATCATAAGCACAGTCTGGCCTATGGTATGGTTCCATTACTATTTATTCAAACTAATTCTTTGTACTAATTATTTTTAAAAAGAACAGGTAAAACAAGCGACTAACATTAATTGAGCCCTAAGTATCTACAGTCACTGGATTTAGAGAGCGAGATAGTTATCATGTCGTTCATCTCTGTCTATGTGATTTCAGCATGTTGTCTTTCTTTCATCCCATTCATTCTTCCTCCACTGATTTTTATGGCTTTGGAGTGGGGCAGTTTGGTCAGGGGCCAGTTTGTGTTACTACCCTTCTAAATAGCACTTCTTCCTCTGGCTCATTTCACACCTGGTGTATTTCCGAAGGTCTGACTTGACTTTCATGCTGTCTTTCATGATCCAGAGCCTCATTCAGTTCAATCAAATTTAATTCGATTTAGTTCAGTTAAAATAAAAATAAATCATGTGGTTTCTGCAATATAATAGAGAGATGATTAAGGCAAGATCCTACATTAAGTTCCTGACAGCCTTTCCTTTTTCTACCTCACATCGTGCTGCTGATAATCTGCCTTTGCAAGTGGAGCTCTTTTTTTTAACTAATTACTTTATTGTTGCTCAATTACAGTTGTCTGCATTTTCTCCCCACAACTCCCCCCCCGCCCCCCCAGCCAAACCCACAAGTGGAGTTCTGACTCGGTTTTTATCATGCCACCGTCTTGCCTCAAACAGGCATGAGCGAGTTAGACATCTGAAAACAACTAGCTGACCCTAACCGGGCAAGAATGGCTATCTCTGAAAATGTGCTCATTATGTTCAAAATGCATTCCCAAGGAATTCTTCCGAAGAATGGCTAATCTTCAACTCCATCAAGAATTGAATAAAACTCAATGAGGGCGTTTTAAGAGGCAATAATGAATACGCTATTAACTGGGCTTGCTCTTTGTAAGCAAGTGCGTTCCAGTTTCCTTCTAGTGTTTGTCTACATGAGGCTGACACATAAGTCTCCTTCAAGTCTATTTTCTTCCTCCTCTCCTCTTTTGTTCAAGACATTATCACTCCACATTCATTTAGTAGCCTAAACATTTCCCTTTGTTTGCATTAAAATACTAACAATCCAAATACCACAGCCATGAGAAAGAATTGAGTCTTAATAAAGTAGGTATATGTTCTGCCCAGATTCCATTGTTTTCCAATGAAGTAACATGCTCATTTATATCTAATATTCCTGCAGTGCTCTGCCCATGTAAGGTAAAGAACAGATTTCCAAAAGGCAACAGCCCCATTAGGCTATGACTTCACTAAGTCCTGAAATGATTTAATGAAAACTTCAGACAGTTCAGAAAGAGAAGAGAAACTGAGATACCATAAACAAGACTCAACTATTTGCTAACAAGACCATATTTTTTTGTGTGCTATACTGAGATGGTACAGAGAGTTGGTAATATTCCTTAAATCTGATGTTAAAAAACTATTTTGGGTCTTGTCTATCCCTCATGTGCTGTCTCCAATACAAAAACACTCTTTTGTTCAGATAAAGAATGGTTTGTCAACTTTAAAATATTTCAGAACAAACTGAGGGCCCCCTATTTTTTCTTTAGTGTGCACTTGTCTTATATTTTATTAATTTCTGCTTTTATTCATGTTATTGTCTTGCTCTAATTTCTTTGGGTTTAATTTGCTGTTATTCTTCAGAGTTTTTGAGATAGTTGCCTAGATTATTGATTTTCAGCTTTCCTTTATTAATGCATGCATATAAGGCTATATATTTTCCTCTAAGCATAGCTATAGCTGACCAATGACTGAGAAAATAAAACACAATAATGCAAGTGAAAAGCCAGAAAGCAGTATTTGACATGAGATGCCTTGACACAGCCTTTGTGGTATAGAATACAACCATTAGGTGCCATGTTTCAGAGTACGGATAGTAGCTTCCACTGTGTATTGGCATTCCTGGTGTCTCAACCTGATTGCAAGAAAAGAGGCCAGTGTTCAAGAAATACTCATAATTTATGCCCTAAACCACCTTTTTTTTTTAAGAAAGGTGTGTTGTATTATTATTATTATTTTAAAGATTCTATTTATTTATTTTTAGACAGAAGGGAAGGGAGGGAAAAAGAGAGGGAGAGAAACATCAATGTGTGGTTGCCTTTCATGTGGCCCCCACTGGGGACCTGGCCTGCAACCCAGGCAAGTGCCCTGACTGGGAATCGAACCGGCGACCCTTTGTTTCAGAGCCTGTGCTCAATCCACTGAGCTACACCAGCCAGGGCCCCAAAATCACCTTTTATTCCTAGGGTTTAAGTAGAAGGAGGACTTTGTTCTCCCCTAACCTAAGTGTCCTCTTCAGCTAAAGCTGGACAGTATTTGTAAGCTCCTAGTAGTAATTCCCCTGTGGATTCTTCAGCTACCATTAGTTCCTGCTCGTTTAAATCAAATCTTATTTTTTCAAATCAGAGTCCTTCCCACCTACCCCTTAAGAATCACATTTTGCCCGGCTGATGTAGCTCAGTGGATTGAGTGTGGGCTTGGAACCAGAGGGTCCCAGTTCAATTCCCAGTCGGGGCACATGCCTAGGTTGCAGGCCGGGTCCCCAGTGAGGGCCATGTGAGGGGCAACCATACATTGCTCTTTCTCTCTCCCTTCTCCTCTCTCTGAAAATAAATAAATAAAATCTAAAAAATAAAAATAAAAAAGAATCACATTTTGACCAGGCAACTTACTTAGATTTCTTCAAAGAAAGAACAGCATTTTGCCATGATATACATTTAAAATTCACATTTTTAGAATGCATTTTAGAAACTGATACCAATAGTAAAACTACAAAGCTTCCCCTTCACACCTTCAAATCCTACCCCCATGATATAAAGAAATTACTACATTCTCTAGTCCCACCACCTAAACACATCCCTTTCTTTGTTTGAAACATAATGAAGCAAAAGCCTATGAAGATGGAAAATATTTTATTACAATGACTCTGAAACACCCAGATGCCTAAATGAAACCCCTGTTTCTACCCACAGAAATGCCACCTACCCCTTTTACCTGTTAACAGATCCAGATTATACTCAGATATTAGGCCAAAATCATCGATAGTATAGAAGATAGGTCCAACTTCAACTTCTAAGCAATGAAAATGTAAGAGGGAATCTTTAAAGGTGTTTCTGGAAAATATATCATTTCCTAAAAAGAACATACTTGTACCTCTTTCTAACTGCTTATTACAGTCTCTCCTCTTCTCTCTCCCCGTGTTCATGCTTCCTAGAGCTGGGGCAGGCATCTTCTGACTGTGGAGCAATACCTTAAGGATGAAAAGCCAATGAACAAAGAATGGCAGAGAAAATACAGAAATGAGCCCAGGTTCTTGGCGAACTTTTTGAACAGTTGAGTCAATGCTTACCTCCAGATTTCTCATTATGTGAGATCAAGAAACCTCTAGTTAGTTGTTCGAAACGTCATTCATAGGATATTCCATTATTTTCAACTGAAAGGCTTCCCTGACAGGTAAACATAATCTTCCCTGCATCCAAAATAACTGATATTTTCTTATTTCCCTAGTGCTGAAGCCAACCTACTTTCTGACTAAACTGACAAACTCTTTGGAGCACAGCATTAATGGTTAATGGGAGCTTAATGAGTTATATTGTCCCAGGAGCGATTTATGTTTTAACAGTTGGCTTCAAATCTGAAGAAAAAATAGAGAGTATGATAATAAAAGAATATTTGAATCAGTGAAGAAGGTGTTTTGGACCAAAAAATAAACTATTTATTCCTCAAAACATACCTTTGCTAACCTAAGTTTGAGGTCAGCTTTAACAGGAGGACAGATCATATGAATTATGAAAGTGAATCTCACTGTTTTATGGGCAACAGGTGATGTGATGTGTCAGACAATGACCTGAGACTACAGAAAAATGAATATTCTGGGGATTTCCTAAGATATCTATGAATTTTCCTGAATTATTGTTGACAAAGATGATTTCCCTTCTCAATAGCAAGCAGAGACTGAACTGGCAACCCATTATCACATTAACCAGAGAAAAAGAAATAATCAAAGCATTAGTTCAAAAGAATTCTCTATAGGCATTTCAAATTCAGTGTTTTTAAAACTGAACTCAAAATCTGTTTCACGGAATTTTTTTCTCATATTGCCTAGTAAGTTTCCCTGTTTTTATAATCATTTCCTCCCACCCTCGTTCCATTGTGTATCAAGCCTGGCTACTCCTCTTAAACTGTTTGGAATTCATCTCTTCCTTCCACTCTAATTGTTGTACTTCAGGCCATTTTATTTCTCTTAAGCGCCATTTACAAAAGCCCCACACTTGGTTGCCTCAGATCTCACCATTTTCTGTTCTGTACTCGTAGTGATTTCTCCAAACCTCGGAACCAATTGTGTCACTCCCATGAATAATTCTTTAACGTCCTTCCACACTTCCCCAGATATTTCTTATGCTCTAATGCTTAGGAACTTTTTTTTAGTAACTTTTCCTGTCATTTCATTTGTATACCATGTTCGTCAGCCACACCCAATGCCTGGTCATAGCTGTGCATGACAGACAGCCTTCTTTGCTTCGCACGACTTTAAACATGCTGTTTTCTCAGTAGCATCTTCCTGCCAACCTTCGACCCCTTTTCAGCTTAGAAAAGGATAAACATGAAATCACAAAGACAAGGAGAGGATGGCATAGTTGGAGACTACGCTCAGATGTCACTTTTTTTGGAAAACTTTCCTTTTACTACTGGTTTGCTTAGAGAGTCCTATAGTTCCTGGTAATTATCACCATCAATAATGTATTATAATTATATGATCAAATAGAATTATGTATCTCTTTACCACTAGACAAGTGATTCTCAGCCCTAAACTATACAATCTAGGCAGTTTTTTAAAAAATGTCAATACTTGGTCTCCATTCCAGACCACATGCTATGGTTTATTATAGAACCAGTCTCAGAGATTTGAAGAGCCTGTTCTTTCACTGCCAGTTTTGTCTGTATGCTTAGTGACTAAAGTTGGGAACCTGACTCAACTATTCTATACATAGTTCTTAATTCATTACACTGAATACCATTTCAGAGTCAACTCTTGATGTCTGTGCCTGCCTCCTCCAAGCCTGGAGTCTGTGTGACTGTGACGTTCTGCTAGAGGGTAGCTTCCACCTCTGTGATTCTTATTACCTGCTTGGTATTAGAGATGCAGCTTCCTCCTCTCTGGTTAAATTTTCAGTGAGATACAAATAGCCCTCTCTTTCTCTCTCTCTCACAGAAATTATCGACTTGTCTTATGTTATTTTACACCCCCTTTCTATTTTTGGAACTTTTATATACTCATTCCCTTTTGAGTATTTTCATTGTGGTTCGATGGGATGTGGGAGGGAAGGAAGGAGGTATATTTCCAAAGTCTGCCATTTTGTCTTGAAGGCCATTAGGTCATTTTATTTACCTTATCACCACATTTTTTAGCACTATTGTTAGTCAACCTATCAGGTAGGATATGTCAAGCTTCAAGTAATAAAAAAGTACTAGTTAGTGGGTTAAACAGAGGGATATTTTCTCACACAATAGAAAGTTTGAAAATAGGCATAGGAGATGTTGTAGGTTTCTGGTTATGTCATAAAAGACTTATTCTTAGCATAGTATCTAATTTTCTAAAGTGGTTTTATAACTCCAAACATACATAACTCCACATATATATTCTGGGCTGAAGGGAAAAAAAAGGCCCTTCATCAGACTTACTCTTATCTGCACTATCACATGTAGTTTAGTATAAGGGAGACCGAGGAATTAAGAATTGGATTTTCTAAATTCTAAATAGAGAAAAGAAAAAAGGTAGTAAGAAATTAGTACTTCGTGTGCCAGCTTATGGGTGTGATACAGGTACTGACTGTTTCTCAGAATTTACAAGCCGTTAAAGCAAAAATTATACAAAATATTATATGCACATCTGTGTCTAGTTGAAAGAGAAGCTGGCAATGGGTTCACTGTTCTGGAGGGACTAGGCTGAGGGGTGCAGGTGAGCCAGCAAGCAGTGAGATGATGGAGAAATGGAGCACAGGTGTCTCCAGTTCTGTAACTTTGATAGGGAGAATACAGGGTACGTACTGTGTATGTGATTTCTCTTGAACTCATTTAACTTAGATTTCCTTTGAAGAACAGATCTTAAGCTTCTACTCCCAAGATTTGTGAGAAAATTCAGTGAGTGTCCCTATTTGTTGCTATCAAAGACCCATTTTCCAAAAGAGACTACTGAAGACAACCCAGTGATGGCTCGGATTCACATTACCAAAAGGAAGTAATGTTTTCCTTTTTCTGTCCCGCAGGAGGGCTCGTTTCTCTTTGCTTCAGCATAGAGTTCAATAGTTTGCCCAATTCAATCTCTAAATACAAGGTAGAAAAGCCATATCTTAAGAGGTGTCCTGGGGATTCCTCTGGTTATACTATTAGCATAAGGAAACCTTCAGATAGCATCCTCAGAGATGACTATTGAGTGACAAAATAAATACACAGGGCACAATTAGGTGTCACTTTTTCCGAACGGTCAACTGGAGTGGGAATTTGGGATGGAGGTTGTGAAGTTTGTGTTCATTTAAAAACTAGACTAGAACAGGACCTGAGTACAAAGATATAATGTTCAACTCTCATAAAATCTGGTTGGTACTGACGGCCTGGTAACATGATTCTGGCTCTCGAATAGTTATGCTTCTGTCCCACTTACCCCGTATCTCCTAGGCAACAGGCCTGCTCTCCCTCCCAGCTGAAGTCTCATTGCACTACGCATTCAACCCACCTCCCAACTCACTTCTTCATCGACATCTTCACCAAACCCCAATGTATCCCTCCACACCCAAAGCTCCTTAACTCATAGCTGCACACAGGAGGAAACTTGAATTCTCTGCCTAAATCATTAGCAATAAGCATACTAGATTATTCTTCAAGGTGTGAATTTAAGTTTCTGGAGACGGGAGTTTGTTTCAGATTTGAAGTAGACTTTCCTATTCCATAAAATGATCCCTAGACACCATTTAAAACACTGAAGGAAAAATCAAAACACCCAAACACCAAAACAAAACAAATAATGTCTTGAGTTTTCAAATAAATGTAAATAGCAACCATGAGCCAGGTCATAGTTATTGACACCTCTCATTTTCTTCTATTGTTGGTATTTGATTACATTTGATTCCTGAATTAATGCATAGAATAAATATCTTTCCACAAGTAGTTGAACTCTCTGGACTTTGGTTACCTCAAAAAAACAAAACAAAACAAAAACAAACAAACAAAAAAACCATAATGTGAGATGAATAGGATTGGTTAGTAACAATAATAATTCCAATATATTTTTTTAGAAATCAGTTATTTTTACATGTTCAAATTTTAGAATGACTCTCTGACACTCTTAATTGAAACAGAGAAATAGAAAGACAAATATGGCAAATACTCATATTCTCACCACCCAGAATTTAAAATATTAATATTAGCTTATACTTCTTTTCAGTATTTATGTAAAAAATTTTAAAATTTTAAATTATTTTAAAATATAAATGTAAGTTGTCTCCATTAACCACACTTCCCTAATAATATACTCATTTCCTTTCTTCAAAGGAAACATCTCTATTTGCTGAGCTTTAGCTATCCTTCATTCTGAAGTATGGAATAGCTAACTAATGCATTGCTTCCCAAATTGAAAGGCAAATAATTAGCACCGTTTAACCTTTCCTTAAAAATAGTGAAATAGTATATACAGTGACCGATGATCTAGGCTTTGGGGTCAAATAGATATTGATGTTAACATCCGTTAACGTGAGTTGTTGGGCTGTGTCAACCACGTAGATAAGGGCAGTGTCCTCCTCTGTACAAAAATAAATAGCAACTGTAATTATTTCATAAGGTCATTATTTTGATTAAAATAAGTTATAAAGTCAGTGGCTGCATAAATGACAATGTGTCATTGGGTGTGGATATGAGCACACACACACATGATCTTCGATGCTATCCGTGTGCTCTGTTGGTACCGTGCCTGACAAATAAAGGAGAGTTGACAGTGTTTAGAAATGTTCATCCAGGTTCCAGACTGTGGTTTGCTTATTGTAATGGTTACATCATGAAGATTTCCTCTTGTTTCACCACTTTTTGTTCCGGGGGAACATAGGTATGTTGGTGCTCAATAAATACATGTTGTATTAAGTGGAATTGGGTAAGGGATAAAAATTGCCAATATTTTAGAGCAGCTTACCCGATGTTTTAAACAACTGGAATACACAGCATAGGGAAAATGTCCCTCCCCACAATGAACTATTGAAAACAGAAATAATCCTTCTTTCTACCATATTATATTATACACATGCTAGCAAGTACCCGCCATTGAAGTGTTTGCAAGTATCAGTCTTCATCAACTAAGAGGTGCAATTGGTATAAACGGAAAATTTCTTTAGCCTAAGAAAAATAATAAATTAGGAGTACTTATTCTCTTTCCTTTTCTGTATATTTGAGTACGAGAACCCTCACTATTGTCACCCTCAAAAATAATAGCAGTAACTATGACAAAGCCAGAATGTTCATGTTAATTATTAACATATAATCTTAGCCATTGTCTAGCCCAAACCTGTAATATTCAGCTATAACCATAAGAGTTTATGATTGATACATTTCAGGTTATGCAGATGGAACAAAAACCACGTCTCCCAACTCTTTGATGCCTTTCTATTCAATTCTATGCACATTGTCTCCCTCAACAGATGCCAAAGAAACTGATTTCTAGTTCTGCCACAGCTTAGATCCAGTGCTGCAAGAGATCAAATAGTAGCTGCTAACCTGACCCATATTCATTCTCGGAAAAGTTATGTGACTTGAGCAGAAGCTCAACCCCTAAAACAGTAGTTGTCAATCCTGGCTTCACGCTGGCGTCGCCTAGGGAGGGGTCCAAAACACTACCACCACGCCTGAGTCATTCTTTCAAAGTTTTGGATTTAATTGATCTGGGCTGAAACCGGGGGCATTATTGGTTCTCAAAGCTACCCAGGTAATACTAATGTGCAGGTAGAGCTGAGAACCATGCCCTAAAGCCTCAACTGCAAATCAAAGGAATCCGCACAGGTAGAGGCCCACTCCACCTGGAATTAATCAGCAAAAGAAACCGCAGGAACTGTTAGAAACAAAAGAGCTAGGTTGTATTCTTCTATGTAACTCTTCAAAATACTTTGCTATTTGATTCCCATGTGGTCTCAAAAGAAACTAATTATTTCTCTACCGTTAAAAATTAACTGTGCTAACTCACGGCCAAGAGGCGTCTAAAAAGATTTGACATCTAAATGCAATGTGTATCCTGGATGGGATCCTGGAACAGAAAAAAAGACATTAGTTAAAAAACTGAGGAAATTTGAATAAAGACTTTAGTTAATAACAGTGCATCGATATTGGTTCAGTGATTGTAACAAAAGTATTATGCAAATGTTAAGGTATTAATAATAGAGGAAATTGGGTACAGGTTGTTACATGAAAACTCTTTGTACTATCCTTGCGATTTGTCTTTAAATCTAAAACTGTTCTAAAATTAAAAGATTTAAAAAAACAATAAATGTCCTAAAAGTGATATGTTTAACTTCTACAAGTGCAAAATATTTTATCAATATTCTTTTCAAGTGAGGAGGTAGGATATAATTAGCACTTTTATTTATAACTTGTAGAGTTAATATTTCTCTAACCTTAGCTCCACACTTATTATTCCAAATTTTGTTTCTAAATAATTATCATGTAAAATCTATCATAAATCATTCATAGTTTAACATTTTTCAAAAAAATTGAGAAAATTTACAATAAAAGACATAAATAATAAAGCCACAAAAAAGAAAACAAAATATCAAGACTGTTCAGAAAGGTAATGAAAGAGAAAAGCAATTGTCTTTAGTACTAGTAGTAATAAAACCAATAGTTACCTAGGAGTATTGCTAATGTTACTTTAAAATTTGCCTGGACTGCTAGATTATTTGTAATTTATATTAATATAGTAAACATTTTTGTATACATCAGTTGTCACTGTTTTTGAAGTTGTAGAGTTGAACAGATGGAAAATATTAAATAGTGTGGGTGGCTTACTTGGCTTGGCATTAGAAATTAAATGCTACGTGTGAAAAAAAAATGTATCGAACTCAATTTTACCTGTTCTTCCGACACCCCGCCTAGCTTGCCATTCTGCCCAGAAAGGGACCGACAGCCGGACGACTTGGGGCTCTTATGCAAACATTTGTCAACATCGTTTCTTTCACTTTTCAATGCCATAGTCCCTCAGAATAGAATTAAAAGTGAAGCATGCGGGCTGGTTTTGCAATCTTCTCATTCAAATGTTGAAACTAATATCAAAGTTTTTAACTTATGAAAAAGAGCAAATAAAACAGGGAAGCCCATCTTATTAAAAATGAAAGAGCCTGGTGGGGGGCGGTGTGGAGGTAGAACATGGAGTGGAGTCTGCATAAAAAAAACTCAGCCTGGAAAGAGAAATATTCTAATAATGTCAACGCTGGTCAAATTTTTGGAACACCTCGTGTAACACTTATCACAGGTATTCTGATTGTTTAATGTCTTTGGGTTAGGAATAATCTGACAGGAAATTCCCCGGGAACAAGAAAAAAATAAGATAATGCCATTTGTGGTATCAGACAAAACCAGGTTTCGTTCCTCTCTGACGCTTATCAGCCGCGTAAGTGTGGACAGATTATTTCTCTGAGCTTGACTTTCCTGATAGATAAAGAGGAAGACAATAATACAAACTTTATAGTACTTTTGTAAGAATTACATTAGAGAACATTAGTTAAGTACTTAGCATGGTGCTAAAATTTCAGCTTGAGACGCGTAACCATAGAAGCGGTCCGTATTTTCCCAGTGCTTAGTGATTCATTCGTCCTTGCGCTGTGCCTTCTGGCACAGAAAGTCGTGTTCCAGGTGTGTGATGTGGTGTCTGTCTCCTGATCGCTTTCCCTGTAACAAGTATATCCTATGATTTTATAGAATAGTCAGCATTTTATTAATAAATAAAGTACTCCTGAAGGAGAAACCCTTTGAATGGTCATTTAATAATTAGATTATTATTGAATTAAATGAATGTGTTAGATTAGTTTAGTTTTCTCTGGAATCTGGGGATTCCACTTGTAGAGATACAGCACGTCCTACAGCTCTACCTGATGCAACAGTGATGGCTGTGCCCGGCACACGGGCACTCAACAGTCATTTGCATCCAGGGGTCGACTCGTGTCTCCAAGTCAGGAGACGTAGAAACTGCCTTTCTAAGTTTCTCTTGTAATTACAGTTCGGGGTGAAAATTGGATTCTACCAGTTAGATATGTTTGTCTGAAATTCGGAAAGTAATAGTGAGACAGAGGCCTTTGTTCTTTAGTTATAATCCAGGCGCAAAATCAAAAAGCCCATGAGTCTTGAGAAACAATGCTAGCAGCTAGGATTGGCGTTTGCTTCAAGGGTGTTGAGAGCTGATGGTGGTGGTCGCTCTGGAAACCAGCCATTGCTGTGAAGAGTTGAAGTCAATAGTTCAATAGCTGTTCTTAAAGTGCATCTCCTCTGTATTTCCAAAAATGTGGTGAACGCCCAATTCTCTGTGCAAAAATCTCATTCGATGGGAAGTACTGGAGTATGTTCTGTTTCTTTTGTTGTTGATGTTAAAAGCATTTACTGAGCACCTACTGATTTTGGAGTGTCCCAGTGGGCAGAACAGGTAAGCGGTGCTACATCTGCGTTCAGTATTATTTTGCATTAGTTTCAGGTGTACAGCACAGTGGCTAGACCATCATGTACTATACAAAGCGTTCCCCTGATATTTCCATTACCCACCTGGCACCATGCATTGTTATTACAACAGCAAAGGAAATACAGTCTTTCTGTTCCTTGAATTGCATTTCAGCTGGTAGACTGTGTAACATTCAGGAGGACTGGAGACTTGATTTTCTTATCTTTATTTTTTTTTAAGATTTTATTTATTTATTTTTAGACAGAACGGAAGGCAGAGAGGGAGAGAAATATCCATGTGTGGTTGCCCTTATGTGGCCCCCACCAGGGACCTGGCATACAAGCCAGGCATGTGCCCTGACTGGGAATTGAACCGCGACCCTTTAGTTCGCAGCCCGCGCTCAATCCACCGAGCTACACCAGCCAGGGCAAGATTTTCTTATCTTTTAGATGGGAGTAAAAGCAGAAAAAGGGGAAAGTAGATCATTGTTTGGGTCTAGTCCAGCTTTAAAACAGCTACCATCTTAGTGCTCTTGTATTTGAAGATCCCCTTGTTGTGCTACATTTGTTGTCCCTCCCCGCCAACACCCACTTGCCTTGTCTTTCAAAATCCAGCCCAGTTTCTCAAGTGAGAGAAGCTCAAGTTCTCTCACTTTCTTGTGTACAATTGTGAGCAGTGTAATCTCTTTGACTGATGGTACTCTCTTAAATTTGAAACAGAGCGTATAGTGCATTTATAATATTGTATTGTATTATATTGTAATTTAAGTTGATTTATTTTACTTGCCTCTCCAATAATAATGAAAATTGTGTTGACATTTATTGAATGTTTCCCACATTTTGGACATTTCCTTTACCACATTTAAATTTCATGATAACTCCATGAACTAGTTACTAAAATCCTGGCTCCATCTCTTGCTAGCTGCAGGATATCTTAGGAAGTGATCAGTCGGTACCTAATTTTCCTCATTTTCAAATGAGGGTTATAATAATTCTAACCAGAAAGATTATCATGAGGATTAAATGAATTAACACATGGAAAATATTTAGAAAAGAACCTGGCACAGTGTAGCACTCTACACATTTGAGATAATGGTTGTAGTAGTGTCCCGTGTTTCAGAGGAGAAAACCTAGGTGCAAAGATAATTTACCACAACTCACTCAGCTATAAGCTGAAAACAAGAATTTGATCCCAATGGAGTGGTTAGAGTCTGTTCTCTTAGCTACTATGCAATTCAGCTACAATATTTTATCTTGTTTGAGGACAGAAAAATTGTTTTTATTCTTATATAAAGGATAAAATATTGTTAAAAAAAAAAAGCATAGTAAAACCTTTTAAGAACTACTTATCACCGAAAAGCTGACATCTACTGAAAAACTTCTTTTTCTTTGGTAATGTCAGGGAAAAGATATTATTGCTTCTTTTTCACTCTTTACCTAAGACATGTTAGTAAATTCAGGATACTATTTAATGTTCAAGAGCAATAGTTACTAGTTACGTGTGCTATAATGTTGGTACAAATGATTTCCTTTCTCTCGCTATAATGTGGGTAATATATTTCTATTTTATTAAGGAAACATTACGCATGTATTCACCACGAAATATAATTTGGAAGGAGGTGAAGAAAATGTATAAACAACCGATCTACCTTGTAGCATCCTGTTACCTGCCACAGTGCGTTCTGTGTGGCACACATACAATGCATTATTTAAGTCAACTTAATATTTGCATTTCCATGTGTAGATACAGAAATAACACAAACACAGCTAATTAACATTCAATCCAACTTCTCGGATTTTCAAATGGGAAAAGTCTCAGGAAGTCAAATGAAATTCCTATAAAAAATGTGGAGTTTTAATTCACATTTTCCCTGGTATCTCTTTTCAAATTTTCCTGCCCAAATTATTATATTCTGCTGTAATTATCCAGAGGTGCTATTTTACACTTGGACTATGATTTTAGAAGCTCTGCTTCCGATGCATAATAAGGTTTCCACACATAACTCCCACACCCCGAGCTGCCTTCAAAGGTCATTTCTCCATCGCGTTCTTTGCCGACATAATTGCACCTGCCAGGTGACCTGCAGAACAAGTCCCAGGCGCTCAGGGTGAGTCAGCCTCTGTCATCCAAGCCGCTTTCCTGTTTATGCTCATCCTGAGCACTGTGGGCTGGGAAGGCTCCTGGGCCATTTGTAGTTTCTCTCTTTGATAGCCAGAATTTTCCATACATTGGTTCTCAATTCCCAATTTCCCATAACAGGACATCACAACAGACTTGATATCAAAAAGGAAAGTTGTGATGCTCTCAAACAAAGGAGAGAGAGAGAGAGACACCCAGCGTTTCTAAAAATCCCAATGTGAAGAGAGAACTATGCTGTGTTCCTGAAATGTTTTAAAAGAGCGCACGCCTGGCGTGTTTGTGCTCACGTTTCCCTGTCGTGTTTGCCTTTCTTGTCATCTCCCAGGGGCTCTCTCAGTTAAAAGTCACATTTCCTATTTCCAGTTGCTAATCTCATAGCAAAGTCGAGCGTTTCTCTGTGAACAAAGAGATGTGCTTAGTATATTCCCAGCTACCTCTGCAATTGGGAAAAATAAGTATTTTCAAAATCCCATCCCAGCATTGAAATATGACTTAATGGCATGACCTTAACGAGTGTCTGTAGTCCTGAGAATGAAGAACAATGTGAAAGGCATAATCCTATAGCTAATGATACCACCTGTTCTCAGTCATCAATTGTGTTTCTAAATATATGAAGTGTTTGCAAAGCCTTGGGAAAAAATGAAGATAAATAGGACAGTGTTCCTGGAATAGAGTCTCTTGTTTTTGTTTAAATCTTGGAAATATCTCAGAGTAGATTATTTAAATACAAAGTAATATCCAGCATAGCATGAAATACTGTAATAACTCGGATGCTTTATTTTTATATGATTTAACATATAAAAATATGGTTCCAATATTTTTTTATTCCCACTTGAGAGAGGGTCAGGGAAAATGACCATATACATGACTAAAGTGTGCCAGGTACTATGCTAAGCTCCTCAGGCTGCCGCTCCTCATAAAATTCCCCTGAGATATGTATTCCTGTTTTCATGTGAAAAATAGACTAAATGGTGTTGACTACACAAAATCACATAGGTAAAAAGAAATCAGTGTGTACCACACCTCAGAAAAGTCTGATACTGAACCTGGGGGTTCTAATCTCTATCAGAGCAGTCTAACTGAAAACATTATATTGTTAATATTATATATTAGTATAAAAATAATTGTAACAACTTCATATGGTATAATATAATGTCGCAATTTGATATGATAATTACAATATGAATATAATGACTCTAAAGAAGGTCCTGACTAGGTGAGAGTGAGTCTAATTGGTAGGACATGAACTCAGGGTGCTCTGAGGATGACTGAATCGATAATAGAGAATGAGAAATGCTTCAACAGATGGCAACAAATTCCAAGAGGGAGGCAAGAAATGGAAGACAGTTGCCTACCTGGCAACTGCTGATTGAGGAGAGAAAGGAGCATGAGGTCTTTTAGAAACCAAGGTCTGCAGACAGGGATTACTTCTAGGTACTTTCTGGAAACTGATGTTATGATAAGCTCTTGGTTTAAAGGTCCCAGGTCAGGATGAACAAGCCACAGATCAGATGTTTATAAATCACGGGTCAGATGATCGTAGACTGACATTTGAACTTCAATTGTTTGGTTAATTCATTGCCGAGGTCCTTGGAATAGACTCCATTGATACTCGAGTGGTGACTTCTTTTTCTAGGTTAGTTTGGTTTCCAAGCCCAAACTAACTGTATGATTCTCTTACAAAGAATCGTCAGATGACCTACTTTTTTCCCTTCTCACCTGCATTTTAAAATGTAAAATTATATTTCAATGTTTAATGGGAAAAACAAAAGGTTATTTTTTATTTAAAACTAAGTACAAATAAGGACATATGGAGGTGCCACTCAGGCAGAGATTTATTACCTATAACTCATTACCTTTCCGTCACAATTCATACTTTGCCTCAAAAGCTAGCTCATAGTTTTATCCCTTCCCGCCATAAAGAGCCATAACTCTTCTCACCTGAAATATTTTAATAGCCATATAACCAATGTTCCACCTTACAGTCCCTACCCCATTCAAGCTGTTATCTACTCTGTCTTATCTCTAATCTTTCTAAAATAAAAATATGCCATTAATCCTAAACCTAAAAACCATTCCATGGCCCTGACTCATTACAGAATAAATTACAAGTCTACAAATATTGCAGACAATGCTTTTCATAACCAAGACCTTGATATTCTCTCCAAATTCGTTTTTTCTCTTCATATTTTAACCATACAAAAATATGTGTGACTCTGAAAAAAAGTCACATTGTTTTATTCACTGTAAGCATTTATAATTGCTATTACTTTGTTTTCTAACGTCTTCCTTTTCTGTTGTACAGCATACAGACCCCTTTAGAGTAAATCATTTTTACATGCCTCTGTTGTAGTTTCTGCATACTCATTATTGCATTTATTGAACTAACTGTAATCACTTGCTGCCCTTCTCTATTCATTTCTTAGACTGTTGTGTTCTTTAGAGTAAATTCCATGTTTAACTTATCTCTATTTTCCCAGAACTATTCTTGAAACATGGAAGAAGTGCAATTAAGTTGGTTATATTGGATTGAATCTAATTGTGTCCCCAGTAAATTCTTCCCACAAGATTCTAGCCCACTTTGCAGGTCATCAGAGTCATTGGGATACATATAGGGAGGTCAGGCAACTGCTTTGAGTTGGTGAAACTTTGCCTTGACTGGGAGGGAGGGTCTTTTCAGAAGGTTAAAACCTCTTCTTTTTTTTAAGCTCAAAGATCTTCAAATAGAACTTATTTATATGTTAGACCATGTGAGATCTTGCATGATGTGTTGACTTGATTAGACAGAGTCAAGGAAATATATTTCTAAGCATTATTCTCCTTTTTGTAGTGCTCTAACTTAAGGTACTTGCTATCTATGTTAGTGACAGCATATGCCTTATACAGAGGTGACCAATCATCTTCTGCAGGACTGATCACCATTTAAGTCTATTGGATATTTTTTTCTTTGAAAGGGAAAGCTTGATTTATTCCTTGGACATGTGGCCTTATCTGAATAGAATAGTTTATATCATGATACCTACAGTATGCAATTATGTAATGCATTTTAGATTTTTTTTAAAGCAGAATTGCCGGGATTAAAATGATAATTTATTATATAACATAAATTAAAGTATAACTGTTAATGAATTTGGGGATTTTTTTTGTGCCCAAATTCTGAAACAGTTTGGGATAACATAAAATATTAAACACGGATACTGAAATATCACCTATACAACTAATAGAGGTTGAGTTTGAGTATGTAGCTTTAATCTGATGTCAAGTAGGTTTGTTAGTACTCAGCCAAAGAATCAGGCATTTTTGTACCCAGTCCCAGGTAGCATTTTTGTACCCAGTCCCAGGTAGGCATCTCCAGTCTGTCCAGGTAGAATCCACAATGTGAATAAAAGGAGAACTTACACTTTTTAAGAACATTTGCTCCCAAGAAGAAGGGGAGAGCTAATCTGACCAGGTTAATTTATTTCTCCCAAATTTATAAATGAAATATGCCATGTCAGCTTCTCAGTGGAAGTAAGAATTAAGTAGTAAAAAGAGGCAAAGACTAAATGTAAAGAGTTTTCCTGTTTGTTGATATGAGCCAAAATAAAAACCCTTTATCTCACTTCTAGTTCAAAGCAGTTTCACTATGATGTATAGTATATGTCTTGGATTTCTGTTCCCCAAAATTATCTCATTTCCCTTAAAAGGAAGTCTTTTAACTCCTGTCTATAGATAAGTGCCTGAAGCAGTGCTGTATGCAGAATAGATGTTTAATCAAGATTCATTCAATGATGCCAGTAGTTTCTCATGGAAACAAATTTAGTTTAGGGGGTTGATTTTATGTGAATGTTGTTGGTCTCGCAACTACCATTTTTACTTCCTATGGCTCTTGAACAATTTCTAGCAATAGTTAAGTGTTTAAGATATTATACTATCTTTTTTTTTAGTTCATTGAAATTGACTCATTGTAAATACCTGTGATGTTATGTTCTTTTAGTTGCTTGAAATGATGACTTAAGATTATAAATATCTGTTGAATGCTTTATTTTTAAACATAGATAAACCTAAGAGTATGTTACTTCCTTTCAATTTTTCAATTAATTCATCTTAAACACTAGAGGGTAAATTGCATTAACTAAGGGTATTTTTTTCCTCCTAAGTTTTTGAAGTTCTTTGAAAAAAAATTATTGCTCAGAATTGCATACATAAAAAAAGGCTTATTTTAATTTTCATAGCAAGTTAATGTCAAGTTTTAGGGTATAAACTGCTTGTTTAGCAAGTAATTCAGTTTTGTTCATTTTTGGATTCAAGGACTATACAAAAGTCCCAAGGATTTATTTAATCCCAAGGCATTGATGATGTTTTAAAGATTTTATTTATTTATTTTTACAGTGAGAGAGGAAGGGAGGGAGGAAGAAAGGGAGAGAAACATAGATGTGAGAGAGAAACATGGATTGGTTGCCTCTTTTACACGCCCCAGACAGGGACCGAACCCACAACCCAGGTATATGTCCTGACTGGGAATTTAACTGGAGACCTTTCGGTTTGCAGGACGATGCCCAACCCATGGAGCCACACTGGCCAAGGTACATCGATGATATTTCTCCACCCATTACTTATTAGTCCCTACTGGCTAAAAAGAAGACACACAGTGTCCAATGCACTTTGACTTTCCTAGAGCTGTGTAGGCTACCTTGCTACATGCTTTAGCACTAGCACGATCGCAGTCACTGCTGTTGTTATCACCTGCTCCGTCATCGCCACCATCAACACTGCCCCAACAACCACCTTCGTCATTAGTAATGGCAGAGGCATCAAACCCTTTGACCTAAATGCGGTGCTTACATCCTGCACATCAAAGGCAATAGTTTCATATATTTTCTACTTTTCCCACCATAGCTCTTTAATTATTAAAACCTTCACATTAAGCCTAGCATTTAAAAATAACAAAGGCAAAATATCTAATCATATGTTTCAAGATTTTGAGCTCCTGTAGTAGGTGGGCATGCTTATTGGACCGACTTCTTAGAAGACCTCTAATGCTACAGGAACAATCGTAGGAAAGTGACAGGATACTATGAGGTCATTCAATGCATTAGCAGATACCCAAGAAGCAATTCCTATGTGCCCGATCCTTTGATAGTTGGAAAAAACACCAAAGATATTAATATAAAAAACAATTTTCTAGCCTCATTGAGCTGACATGAGCTCCTTAGACAAAAAGAAATAGATGACATTTTTGCAACTTACAGAATACCAGTTATGTTCCAGGCACTGCAAAAATTGTATGGAGTACGGCAATGAATATAATTGTTGCGTAGGATATGTTACTTGCTATTTAAGAGTCACATACTATCCTGAAATGTTATCCTTGTACTACTTTCTATGATGGGTTGTGATCTCCTGGAGGGCAGAGATCTCTCTGTATCTCTACAGCAATTCTCTGATAGTAACAACTCATTATGTTGTTGTTTTTGTTTTAAGTTTGAATGAATGCTGTTTGGATGAATTATTTAACAAAACCAACAAAAGAGTTCATACAACCTAAATTATGACCACTAAGGGTTATAACAACTTAAATAGTAGATATTTAACTTACCTATAGCTATTGGGAAGATACATAAAATTAATTTTAAATCTTGCCCATAGATATTAAAGCATGATGTCTGTTGTGAAGCACTTTAAGATGAAGAAAAAATATGCAGGGCAAAGTGCATCAATTATCAATTAATGAACCTTTCCTTGAAATGAAATTGAAGCACTGCCTTACCTGACCTTCCTGGAAACAGTAGCCCACAGGAGACTCTCTAAGTCCCCAGATATCAATTCCACTCCCACCCTTGTTTAAATATGATCTCATCTCTTCTGCTTTCCTGATAAAGTTGAGGTCACCAGGAACAAAAAGCTCTGCTCTGTCTCTGGAAATTTGATTTTGGAAAATCCTTAGAAGAATTCACAACCTCATTCACCTCTCATGGTCCTGCAGTACTCCAGAAACTATGGGATGTCTCTTTCATTTTCACTTCACAATTTTCACTCAGACAAATGGAGCAACTTTGTTGAAAGGGGGTTTTGAAACTCTCTGCACTGCCTCCTAACACTTAAATGTTAATCTGTAGATTCAGAGATTTCCAGGCCATTGGTCTTCCTTCTTTCTACATCTCTGCTTCAAGGCTTTGGTTTTGGTTTTGGTTTTGTATCTTTATTCTAGTTTCTGTTACTGTAATTTTGGTCCATTAGGTCGGTACCCCAGGTTTGAATATACTGCAGTGGAAGAAATGATGGTACCACTGAGGTGCAGGTAGAAGACATATTTTGAAAAACATTTACCGTAAAAAAACCATGTATTTTTATATGTTTCTACTGTGTGTTATGAATAAAAACTACTCATTTTAAATAAAATAATGAAATTTGGGTTATATGACGTGATTAAAAGTAAAGGAGCTACCTCAAACACAGTAGGTAATAAAATAGAAGAGACATATAAAGGAAACAAAAAGAAGCTAAAAATTCACTCACAGGATTAAAATGAGTATTAGAAAATTTAAGGTCCAGATCAACAGTGGACAAAAAAAATGATGTGAATAACAAGTCTATGAAGATCCCACAAATAAAGAGGGAAAATACTAAATAAATAAATAGTAAGAAAAATGGCACTGAGGTAACAGAGGTAGCAAAGGAGTTACAGGGTACAACACTTCAATAGATGAAAAAATTGTGTTCAAAAAAGGAGAATAGCCCTGGCTGGTGTAGCTCAGTGGATTGAGCATGGGCTGTGAACCAAAGGGTCACTGGTTCGATTCCCAGTCAGGACACATTCCTGGGTTGCAGGCCAAGTCCCCAGTAGAGGGCACGTGAAAAGCAACCACACATTGATGTTTCTTTCCCTCTCTTTTTCCTTCCCTTCCCCTCTGTCTAAAAATAAATAAATAAAATCTTTTTAAAAAATCAAAGGAGGAGAATATATTTACAAAAATGTTTTAAATGATACTTGGAGTGTAAGAGAACACAACTTTTCCAAGCTAAAAAATGACAATACTAAATCATAGGTATCCATTTGAGAAATTGATGTAAAATAAGTAATACTGCTATAGATTAACAGTCTGTGCCTCTTCTGTTCAGTTCATATGTTGAAATCCTTCCCTCCACTGTGATGATACTAGAAGACAGAGCCTTTGGAAAGTGATCAGGTTGTGAGGACAAAGCCTTCTTTAATGGGATTCATTCCTTTACAAAACAGATGCCAGAAAGCTCCCTTTGTCCCTTCCACCATCTGAGGGCATGGCAAGAAGGCAGCTTATGAACCAGAAAGTAGGCCCTCACCAGACGGCTAATGTATTGGCACCTTAATCTTGGACTTCCACACTTTCAGATCTATGGGAAATAAGATTGCAGTGTTTGTAAATCACTCAGTCCTATGTGGTATTTTGCAATCAAGTGTTCTGCCCCATTATATGGCATTCTATTATAGCAGCCCACACTGACTAAGACAAACACCTAGAAGTAATCTAAAGAATAACATTTTCAAGATCAAGAATAAAGAAATGTACCTGCAATCACTTAGGCCAGGGAATGGGAGTCAGAGTGGAGAGGAGTATTCACTGTGGAAGAGACCGCATTTGCCAAAGAACAAAGCCCTTGACTCCATAAATTTAAACTCCAGAAGAAAATGGAGCAATGCCCGGTGAGTTTTTATACCCAACTAAGCTTTATTTCATCTGGGAAGAAAATGAAAAAAATAAAGGACTAAGAAAGATAACAAACATGTTCTTCTTTGAAAAATATAACACTCAAGTCAAGTTTCGGGCAAAATTACAGCACCTAAGAGGGGAGGGGGTGTAGATTTGGGTATAAAATGGCAAGCGTTAGGACTGTATCTGTGAGCTAATTGTAAATTATCATTTTAAATAGGACCCAATGCAATACTTGCTTGAATTCATGTATTCATTCGTTTATTCCACAAACATTAATTAAATGCTTATTCTTCTGGTAGCTGGGACACTGCCCTAAAGGAATTTGTTTCACAATTTGAAGATGTATTCAACAGACTGTAAAAAATATGAAAAAATCAAGGTATGATAAGCACATGATGGAGACATTGATGTGATGAAGAATGGCTTCATGTCCTTTAGGGTGGGCAGGCAGTGAAGCCCATCTTGAAAGGTGACTTTACGCCAAGACATCGATATTATAAAGCTTCTTTCTGTGTAACAAACTGGAGGGAGGGTAGTCCAGCAAAGGGAAGAGTTGCTGCAGTGACCCAAGATAACAGAGAATGTTGTATGTTTGAAGAATCAGATGAAAACAAGTGTGGCTAGAACATAGTAACTATAGTAAATCACAGAGCATACATATGAGGAGGGACCCCCAAAAGTGCAATTTATTTATAAAAAATTTTTGTATTTATTCTTACGTGTTTAAACTTCAGTCTCTGTGCAATACGCCTATAAAGACGTGTCTTCCACTGCTCGAAAACAGTTTTTGAAATCACTGATTTTGATGCCTTTTAGTGCTTCCGCTGCTTTTTGTTTCCCCTTTTCCATATCGCAAAATGTTTCCTTTTGTAGACTTTTTTCATCTGGAGGAACAAAAAAATTCTCTCGGGGTGAGCTCAGGTGAATAGAGAGGGTGGGGAATGGGGGTTATGCTGTTTTTGATCAAAAACTGCTGAACTCTTAGCCTGTGTGGTCAGGTGCTCTCTTAAATCACCTATCGTGAAATGGGCAAACATATTGAAAGGGTCTTCAGAAAAATTCATCGAAGCCAAATGCAGCCTCTCACAACAATGCCAGCTGGTACACTGATACAGTTGGTTTCTAGAACACTAACCTAGCAGGGCAAAGCCTATTTTATAAGAGGCCTGCCTTCCAGAAGATAATTTCATTTTTTGGAGGAGATCTCCCCTTGTATGTCTTAGTTTGTATCTGTTGCCTTGATATAATTTTAATAACAGTCTATTTTGTATTCCATAGTGGCCCAATTTGTACAATAAATGATGCAGATACTCTCAAAATGGTATGAAATAAAATCTGAAAGGTAATGCAAGATCATAGACAAAATTGTTGACTCTCTACTTACTCTTACAAAGCCTTAATTTTATTTAGCAGTAGATCAGAGAGGAGTAGATCCACAACAGAGATGCTCAAAGGATTCTTTTTTATAATACTTATGACTGAGGTAAGTGGGAGTGCTGTAAAAGCCCCAGTTATCCTATAAATTACATGATTTTCCTCTTCAGATTTTTTCCTGGTATGGAACCTCTATAAACTCTTCCACATACTTAAAAGTGTAGCTATATAGACTGCTTTGGTACACCTTGAATTTGCATGTGGCTTTTCTACTTACTGCATAAATATCATCTTGCAGGTGCTCCATCACCAAGGCAACAAGATGTGGCGCATGAGCAATTCAACCTTTGCAGATAACCCAGATTTAATTGGTCATTCTTCACTCGGTGGTGAGAAGAATGTAAACATTCTGCAGTCCTTTGTTATTTTTTTAGCTCCTTTGCAATACATCACAGAAGAGTGCATTTTCCCATGAATCTAGTTACTTTATTTTATTTCTACCAATTCATGTTGATGTATTTTCTTTCTCTAATACAGTAACGTTCCTTTCTGATCAATACCGCATACATAATAGAGACGCTGCTGGGCTTTGCAAACCAGGGTAAAGGATTTAGATTTCGTTCCGAGTGTCAGGAATATCATGGCAAGATGAAACAGAGAAATACTACAATCCGATGATTACTCTGACATGGTGAGAAAAAAATTGAATAGAGAAGAATAAGAGTAGAAAGACAGGAAATAATTACAGGGATGTGGCAATATTCTATTTCAGAGATGAATATGGGTTGGAATAGGATGGGGCATTAGATATGGATAGAAATGGATGAATTCAAACTACATTTTGAAGGTACATTGAATAAGACTTGCTAATGGTTTGGTTGTGGGAAGAAAGATCATGCAAAGTAGAAATAAAGAATTTATCCCTCATTTTGCCTAGCTGATTGGATGGAAAATATGATCAGTTGTTGATATGAGGAAGACGAAAGTATGAAACAGGAGTAGGAGATGTCTCAAGGGTACAATTTTAGACTCATGCCTGGGATGCCCATAAAACAGCTAGTAGAGGTAAAGGAGATACAAGCCTGACATACAAGGACGGGTACAAATTTTGGAGTCACCGACAACAAGACATTATTCAAAACCCTCAAAATGGAGATAATTACATGTTGAAAGGGTGTAACTGGAGAGGAGATGGGGTGCCAGGGCTGAGCCATAGAGTACTCTAATATTTAGAGAGTCTAGTAAAATAGGATAAGCCAGAAAATCCTTCCAGGCTACACCCAGTGATTAAGAAATATACACATGTCTGCAGACTCTACATAGAGATAGATAGGCAGTCATAATACCTGGTTCTCCTGATTACAGTGTTTGGTTTCAGTGAGACTGAAGGAATAGGCATGACCCAAGCAAGATTATTAAGAGTTTTTCCTATGATTTTTTTCGTTTTGGAACTTTCAGAAAATATGATCCTCTTGTCTGTGAAAATGTAAATATAAGCCAAGATTTCCATATATAATCAAGGTTCCAGCTTCCCGGAGAAAACTGGTTTGAAAAATAAAGCTGATATTTATGCTATTGATATCACTCAACAATATAATTTTATTTACTCTCTCCCTCTACTGAAATATAAGCTTCCTGAGGCCAAAGACTTTGTTTTGCTCATGTGTTTTTAACACCTAGAATGGTGCCTGGCACATAGTAGATTTTTCAATAAACATTTTGAACAGTTGTAATATTCATGTATTGCATTGTCTAGAGCACTTTCACAAAAGATATTTGTAACTAAGTAAACCAATACCTACCCTTTAGGCTCTTTATCTATTACTGTCTGTATAACTAGTCTCATACCATGTATTCTGTTTAAAATACTTTCTCTATTTTTCAACTCTGCTTGAATTTTCCTCTCCAAATCCAAGGTTAAATTCATATCTGCAACACAAAAGATGTTATTGTCTATATTATTTAGCAATTCACATGTATTTCTTCACTATCTTTTACCTTCTTTTCCCATCTAAATATGAACTTTTGAGGTTAAGTATAGGGGACATATACAATCATCTGTTCCATCCAAATCTCCTCTTAAAGACCTAGCTTTTCCATAGCTGAAAGCAGGACTAGGCATACATATCATGTATGGGCACACTGGCAACTCAGTTCTTGCTTTCTGGAGACAGACACACACCCAGCCCAAGGTCCTTCAGTCAGTTTTCTGTCCATCAACCATCAGATTTTCTCTGAAGAGAGGCTTTAAACTGAGAGAGGGCAATGCATTGTCCTCCAACTTAACATTCTGTGAAGCCAAGGCTGGAATCGTTACCTTTACAAGACAAAGTCATGTGTCACCCAATGTTAAAGGAGAACAAAGACTAGAAATGTGGTTATTTTGTTCCTAATAGGTCCCCAAGGCTGATTTGTACTTTGTTTTCTGCCCTTGGGTCACGCAGGATTGTCCTGTGTTCTTTTCAATGAACCCCCCATTGTTTGAAGTACTTCAAGTGGATTTCCGCTTCTTGCAGACATCAGCCTCAACTGCCACCACAGAAACTAAATTCTCTACTAACTTATTTCCTTTGAATCAGTTCATGTGCTTTACACATAGTAGGGATTCAGGAAACCTATAGCAGCATGTTTATCTTTTTGCAATCTACACCTCCACCTCCCACTCTGCAGTATTTGCTTCATTGTTTGTCTACCAAGGCCTTTATTATCTGTTTGTTTCTTACTACATGCATTTCATGCAACAAACATGTCATCTCTATTCATATTTAAGTTACAAAATTGATAATATACAGCTTCAGCCTTTTGTTTCAATTGTTGGTGATAAAGCATGAATACTAGACTTTACAGGAACAAATTAAAAATACTTTTTTAAAATGTCAATGGTAAAAGCTACTTTGAAATGGTCTCTTTATACAATATGCACCTCCAGATTCCTGCAGTTACGGTACCTCTTTTACTTCCATACAAAAGGATTAAGTCAAGTTGTTTCCCTCAGTGCTGTCAATATTCACTAGATTTATGTGCCCAATGGAGTATTTTTATTTTTTGTTCTTCATCAAAACATCTCTCGTCCTTGCTGGGCTGATGGCCGAGGATCAGAAAGCAATATTCCAGCTGTTCTTAAAACCAGCATTTCTTAGCAAGGTTAAGCAGTGCCTTTTCAAACTCCCCATGCTGTATGCGTCATCTCCTGGTGAGTCAAACCTGTTATGTTAGTGCATCGCACAGAGAAAGGCCAGCAAACTTTCCAACTTTGAAAAAACAGCTTCTCTTTTTGGTCTACCTAAGTTGGCTTGAGATGTGTTTATCTGTACTCCACCTGCCGCTTCAGACTCAATAAGCTCTTTCTTTAAACAGCTGATGCCACTTCCTATTTATCTCGTCCACTGCCACTACTTCCCTAACTGGGAAGATAGAAGGAATGAGGGGATAGAATCAAATCTTATCTTGGAAGAAACTCACTTGGGTGGGTTCCCTTCTTTAAGGGTTTGCCTTTGAGAGAAAGCCCTAAGCAGCTAGACAATGACCCTTCTTCTTCCTAACACCTGAGACCTGATTCTGCCTCTTAATATTTCTGATGCCCTAGATCCTGAACCTTGGATAGCCTCTCCACTACGCTAAAATAGCACATGCCCTACTGTTAGTTGATGGAATGCAAATAAATATAGAGATGGTATTCCAAGTCGGAATAATTTGGGAAATGTTGGGCTAAACAAGCTTGATGGTTTTCTCACTGCAGAAATCCTCTAGGTCTTTAAAATGTTAAAGTGCATTTGGCATTTCCAGCAAGAATATAATGGATGTCTGTTTGTCAGGCTTATTTGACCACAGAACCCTTTATTTGGTGTGAACTATGTCAGGAAGCCTCTCGTTAGTGCAGTTATCAGCTTTGATCTCTTGGACTCCTGATCATGGATTGGTACGGAAATTTTAGTACCTGTTTTGATCTTTGGTACTTTTAGGATTCCCAGTCCCAAGACCCTCATGTCTCCATTCCAATCGCACTTATCCTTTGTCTAAGTTTAATCATCTAGTCCCACCTATTCTCACTTACATATTGTAATTTATGTATTGTTACTCACATCCTATCAACCTAATGTTCTCCTTTTAAAACATGGTATCCCTCTTTTTTCTGGAAAAAAAAATAAAAACCCTCACATTCTCTTTTATGGGTTAGCTCAAATGCCAATGCTTCTGTCCTTGACTCAGAGGTGACATCCTGGAAGAGATCACAGTAATTATTCTGGTTCAAGTATCTTTTATATGAGAAACATTTAGTGGAGGCAACACAACTTACCATGTGTCACATTGGAAGGGTGTGCAAGGACTGGACCCCAGTGTGGCTAAGTGGACCACACACAGAATAAGGCTTCCACGGGCTGTCAGGCCTGGGTGAGGAGATGGAAAGCAAGTAAGAAATAGGTAGATTTTGGACATTGCCCCCCCCCCCAAAACAAGTAGAGTCACACACTAAGTTCAGCTGACCACATACACAAAACAAAGTTGGATTAGGAAAAGCTGCCATGCCCATGATCAAATTCTAGTTTTAAAAAGTAGAATTCTTGGCATTGGGGGAACATAAGGTCCAGGTTCTTCAGATTAAATCATTCAGTCAGTAATAGTTGTTCACTGAAGATCCTCAGCCCAGTCCCTGCGAGGACTACAGCACTGGGACTTAGAGAGGGGCCCTGCAGTTCTTCGGGCTTCATCGCTGACAGCTCACTCCAAAACCTAGGTCTCTTGACTCCAGTGCAGCGTTCTTCACTATAACACACTCTCTTGTTCATGGGAATTTGCTAGAATTTCAGGGGGGAAAATTCATTGGATCTTGGGGGGATAGGAAAGAATATAAGATAACAGCCTTACTCCACCAACAGCAGGAACAGCAATGTGAATTTTTCATTGCTAGTTACGGAGATAAATCTTTCCTGAGTCATCCTTGTTCTTTCATCTGGTCCCCTAGTGAACAGAATTAAAAAAAAAAAAAAAAAAACTCTACTAGTTTCTTTGTTACTATGTAGTTGAGATCTGCCTCATCACCAATAATTATAGTATAACACATTCAAATAACTACTTTCTACTCACTACACAGCCATTTTTAACAGAGATGTTGGATTTGTAATGCTGAAGGCCTATTATCTCATTATGTCTCTGAAATATCGAATAGAATCCACTGATTTTAAGGTCAGGACTCCTGTGGCATGCTCTGCACACCAGACCACTTGTAGAGGTCCCTCATCCTTATGCTTAGGTGCTGCTACACTTGAGATTCCACTGGAGCTTAAAACAACATTTTCAAAGCAGAGCATCTTTTTTTCGTCATACACAGACTTTTCCTCCTGCATGTCTATCTTAGGAAATGGTATCACCATCCCCAGTCAACTAAGCCCAACATCATCCTGGAGTTAGCCTTGATAAAAATCTCCACTCCTGATTAATTAGAATTTCAGATGTCTTGCTTCCTTAATCCTTGCCTTCTTTCTTGAATCATTGCTTCCTTTCTATATCCATGGCCATTAACCAAACCTTCATCATTCTAGCCTAAAATGTAATAATGGGCTCTTGAGTGATCTCCTTGTCTCAAGTATTTACTCCCCTTTGCTGCTAGGAGTAATCTATCTGAAATGCAGCATGACTGTGCCACCTTCATTCTTAAAATTATACAAAGAATCACCTGAGGGGTAAAGATGTCAAAGATGCCTAATATTGCTTTCTCTCATCTTTTTTTTTCTTCTTTCCATACTTTTTTGGTGATTGTTTCATCAGGTTTATGTATTTCATTTTTTATTTTATTCTTTATTTGCAATTAAAATTGGCATTCAATATTATTTTAACTTCAAGTGTACAGCACACTGATTAGAAATACATGTAATTTGCAAAGTGATCACCCTGATAAGTCTAGGGCCACGTGGTACCAGATATAGTTATTACGATATTACTGACTACATTCACTATGCTTCACTTTACATCCCCATGAGTATTTTGTGACTAGCTGCCAGATAGTGCTTCCTGATCCCTTTACCTTTTACACCCAGCCCCTCCAAACTCTCTCTCACCTCATAACTTTCCGTTTGTTTTCTGTATCTGTGAGTTTGTCTTTGTTTTGTATGTTTATTTTGTTTTTTAGATTACATATGTAAGTGAAATTATAGGGTATTTGTCTTTCTCTGTCTGAATTATTGCACTTACTTAGCATAATACTCTCTAGGTCCCCCCATGTTGTTGCAAATGATAAGATTTCATTCTTTTTTATGGCTGAGTAACATTCCATTGTGTAGAGGTACCACCACATCATATTGACTCAGTCCTCTATCAACACACACTTAAGGTGCTTCCATACCTTGGCTATTGTAAATCATGCTGCAGTGAACATAAGGATGCATATATGTTTCACAATTAGAGTTTTGGATTTTTTGGATATTTACCCAGAAATGGGAGATTTCTAGGTCATATGGTAGTTTTATTTTTAATTTTTTTGAGGAAACCTCCATAGTGTTTTCCACAATGGGTATACCAATTTGCAATTCCACAAACAGTGCACAAGCATTCATTTTTCTCCGCATCCTCACCAACACTTGTTGTTTGTTGATTTTTTTTAATGATACCTATTCTTACTAATGTGAAGTGTTATCTCCATGGGTTTTAATCTGCATTTCCCTGATTATTAGTGACATTAAGCATATTTTTATGTCTATTGGCCATCTGTATGTTCTCTTTGGAGAAATGTCTATTCAGGTCCTCTGCCTATTTTTTAATTGGGCTATGTCTTTTTGGTGTTTTGTATGAGTTCTTATGTATTTTGAATATTGACTCCTTATCCATGCATGTTTAGTGACTATCTTTTCCCATTCGATAGGTCATCTTTTCATTTTTTTTATTATTTTCTTTGTTGTGCAAAAACTCTTTAGTCTGGTATAGGCTTATGTGTTTATTTTTTACTTTTGCACCAATAGGTTTTATCAGAAGGTGAGAGAGCAGTTAATTAAATGGCAGCTTGTGTAGGAGGGTGGGGAAAGTTGACATGAGTGCTCACTGCCAAGGGTAAAGCTAAGCAGGGCAGAACTTAAGAGTTTCCAGGTAGTGCACTATGATAGCAGGCCCCTGAAAGCAGGCCAGCCTGCAAAAGAATATGAGACAGGAAACACAAAAACCAGCTAATGCCACTTTCACCTTTCCAGCCTGTCTTTCCCTTCAGCACCTTTTCATGCCATTCTCGAGCACCATTTCCATGATGCTTCCAGTATCCGGGGAGGGAAGGAAACAACATGAACAGTCTGATTCTCTCACCAGTGTTAGTGACTCATTGTCAGCCAGGAATATTTAGTTTCTAAAACATCTTCAGTAATTGTTTATTGCCTACGAGATCTAGTAAGGTATCTATAACCCTTAATCACATGGCTCAGAACTATTACTCCAAGCCCAAACGTTGTCACTATTCTCAATGACCCTATACACCCAAGGGTTCTCTCGATTACTAAATGGTCATGACTGCAGTTAGGGGATAGAACCAAGTGTCTTTGTCTCAAGGAGAAAGAAAGAGATAAAAGAAAAGTGAAGAAGGACAGTCCTCCCCCTTAGCCGTGGTGGAAAAAGGAACGGAATGAACAATCGGTAGAAATCTACTTCAGTGGAAATGCTCGCAAGTCTAACTCTACAAATCAGGAAACTGAGACGTTAGTGAGAATAAAAAATAAGAGGCAGTTGTCACTCTAGGTGAGTGACAAAGCTGTGTCTACTAGTCCCAGAGCCCTTATTGCTTCAGGTTGAAGCAATGCCACTTCAAGGTTGAGCCCACATGGAAAAAAGAGAGCACTAGGTAGAATCTTGGGTCTGTGCTAATTGCTACTGATATTTAGAAGATCTGTCTTCAGGCCCAGAATATGCATACAGAGGAATGTGGCAGCGGGGATGCTAGAAAACACCATGCTATGCATTGTACGTATTCTTTTCTCGAAGAAGAGAAAAAAGAGGCACCTGATCTGGCATACTGAGAAGGAAACATGCGCTGTTGGTTCCCTTTCCCCAACCTGTAAGGAAAGGGTTGGGAGAGAGCCTGTGGCTATGGAGAGAGAAGCAGCTGCCTCCCAGGGGGAGATGAGCTCTAGCTCAGTCAGGCAGGCAGGCAGGCAGCCCAGAGCTGAAAAAGAGAATCATCCTCCTCCGAGTTGCTATCGTGGGACCATCAAGGGGTTAAAGATGGCAGATTTTCGTGGTTGCTATGTGCAGCCAGAGAACAAACAGATTGTTGCTGACAACTCCAGGAACACCCCCCTTTATATGAGAAGGGTGGTCTCAACCTCAACGTGCTCGCGGACGTGCAGGCAGCTGGTCCCCAGAGACTCCAGGCTGTTTGTGTGTGTGATCAATATAATAATCCACTGCTAAATTTAGGGACCCTGCATCCTATGACAGTGGCACCTTACCGTGGCTAATTAACAATAAAAATTGTGGATGGTTTAATTATTTAATCTCCAAGGGTTAATTAAATTAAACCCCCAAAATTTACACGACACAAGCCAAAAATTTATACTACACAAGTTAAAATGATAAAACAACGCGGCTTATACTATGAATCACAAGAGGAAAAGGGTCTCATGACCCAGCCTCTCTGTGCATACATGAGATTCATTGTCTCTGTTTGTGTGTGGCAGCTGGAGAGGGACTCTGCTGATCCTGGAATGTTTTTGTGTGTATTTTGTGTACATACAAATGCCATATAGATATGTGCAAATGGCATGTGTGTATTTGATATATAGTTTGTATGTTATATATTCAATATACAATAATGTATATTCATACAATGAAAACAGATTATATAGTATATATTACAATGTATACGTGACTATGGCACTAGGTATACAGATCTATGCATAAAACATTGACATGTATTTATAAACCCTACATGTTAACCCTATAAAACATTACGATATGATTTTGTATTCAATTGAAAAGTTGTGATATGGATAATGCCGAAGACATGTATGACTGTGTTCATTGTATTAGAGATCCCACCTAGGGAATGTGCATAACAGCACGGATCCATTGTGTTTCCATGTAATATTTTTTAATAGTATAAAATATCTATAACATCAGATTTGCAGTTTTAATCACCTTCAACTGCACAGTTCACTGGCATTAAGTACATTTGCATTGCTGTGCAAACATAACCACCATGCACCTCTGGACCTTTCTCATCTTGCAAGGCAGGAACACTGCACCAGCTGAGCAATAGCCCTCTCTGCCCTCCTACTACTCTGGTCCTGGCCTCTCTCATTCAACTTTCCATCTCTGTGGCCACTCTAAGTACTTCAAATGAGTAGAATCATATCATTTTTGTTATTTTGTGACCAGTTTATTTTACTGAGCATAATGTCTAAAAAGTTTGTCCACGTCGTGGCATGTATCAGAATTTCCCTCCTTTTTAAATCCAAGTAATATTTCATTGGATATAGACCACATTTTTTTACTCATTCATCTGTTGGTGGACACAGGTTTCCTTGACCTTTTGACTACGGTGGATAATGCTGCTTTGAACATGGGTGTACAAATATCTATTCACATCTGTGCTTTCAATTCGTTTAGGTATATACCCACAAACAGAATTGCTGCATTATACTGAAACTTCTATTATACAGAATTGCTGCATTATACTGTACTTCTATTTTTATTTTTTTGAGGGACTGCCATACTGTTTTTCACGTATGTGTGGTTCACTACATAGGGAACATGTACGAAGTCTGTCCAGAAGGTGTCTAGCCATGTGATATGAAAAATAGAGGCATTTATTGAAGAAGATACAAGATACAAGAAACATTGTACATAGGACAATGACATCTCAATCCCCTTCAAATTTGGCACCTTGGGACCTCACCCAGTTCTCCCAATTGCCATCAGATGCCCTGTGATATTTTCCTGAACCTCATCAGTGGTCTGAAATCTCTTCCCTTTAGAACGGTGATTTTAGTTTTGGGAAAAGCCAGAAGTCACAGGGTGCCAAGTCCAGGCTATAGGGGGCTGAGTCACCAGGGTGATTTGATGTTTCACCAAAAAACTGTGCAACACATGGTGCACATGCAGCCATGTTGTCATGATGAAGCTGCCAATCACCAGTTGCCCATAACTGCAACCTTCTGAATCATCTCAATAGGTTCCACAGAGGAACATCCAAGCTTCATGCAAAATTTGATGTGGATTCATTGCTCTACTTGCTCAGCCATTTTGAATGTGACAGCCACACAGCACACATGCTCACTCAACAGCATCTACCTCCCCCACTGACTAGTACAGTGAAGTCGTCATTATTCATGCATGTGCGTTCCAATCCACTCTCCTTGGCTGCCAGGTTACATCGATATCATGAAAACCATTCTCATTATATTAATATTGGCTTGACTCTTTATGGACAGACCTCATACTACTATGCATTTATATTTTTATTTATAAAACTACAGATATAAAATGTGAATATAAAGCATGGACTCTGTGAGTGTATATATAATTCTAAAGCTAGTTCCTGAATATACAACATACGTGTGTTTATGTGTATAATAGTGATGATTTTTATTCAGTCATTTTTACATTTGTATGTCTTCCCTCATTGTATTAGTGGCCTTTTTGCATAAAAAAATCCTAAAACATCGTATCTCAGGGTAATAACAATAAATTTTTTGTTCATAAACTTGATACTTTGCCAGAGCTTGGCAGGGACAGCCCTTCCCTGTTCCAAGGGTATAACCTGGGGTAGTTTGAATGGAGCTGGAGGATCTGCTCCCACAATGGTTCATTCTCATGGCTGGCAAATTGGTGCTGGCTGTCATCTGAGGACTTCAGCATGGCTGTGGGGTACCAGCTTCAGTTCCTCTTATGTGGGCTTCTCCATGGGCTGATTGGGCTTCCTTACCACATAGAGGTGATGTTGTACATGCAAACATCTCAAAAAAACTTAGTAGAAACTGTCTTGCATTTCATGACCTAACTCTGGAAGCCACACTATGTCACTTTTGCCAATCAGAAATAAGGGAAAGACTATGGAGCCTAACTGTTGGTAGAAGGACGGTTCAAACCTCATTGTAAGGAGAATATGCAGAAAGGGAGATACTTTTGTGGCCATTCTTAGAAAAGACAATCCACCACAGTCACAGGTTATTATTTTAGAACAGTTTGAGAAAGACATCAATTCATTCACTCATGTAACAGACACTTATTGAATGTATACTACATGCCAGCATGGAAATTAAACAGTACAGAAAACGTGCAATGTCCTCGACTTTATGGGGCCAATATCTGCCACATAGGGGATCATAAGTGTTAGGGAGAAAAATAGAACAATGTAATGGGAAAAAGGAATAGCAAGGATTGGAGAAGTACTGTTTTATATAGGATGGTCTGGGAAATAATCTCTAATAAGGTGACTTTTGAGCAGATAACTGAAAGAGAGGAGGGAATAAGTCTTGAAAATAAAGGCCTCAGGAAGGTGTACTTCTAAGTGAAGACTGGTAAATGCTTTGAGAGCTAACCCTGTTTGTTATGCCGGAGAAATAGCGAGGAGACCAGTATGCCTGGAGCATGAGGGGGAGAGTGGTAGGAAATGAAATCGTAGAGGTTATGGGTCCAAGATTATGTTGAAATAGGAGAAGGATGATGTTGTTCTTCCTGTTGCAAAATATATATATATATCCCAAAGGAAACATACCACTAATAAAATAATTCTTTGTAGCTGTATTGTCTTTGTTTCAATTACACCCGGTCCACAGACGCCGGATACCAAAGAACAAGCCTTTATGTGCTAAGTTAGTGGGCATCAGCTGTCATCTGGATTGGTAGGAAGTTGGCCAACTGATGGAAATTGCCTCTAACCTTGGAGATGAAAATTCAGGTCTCAAAAGGCTATGAGACATCCCTTCTGTCTGAGTCTGTTCTCTCTGCCTGCTTCATGCCACATCTGTGCATATAAAACGCCAACATATTCACTGACCTGAATGGCAGAGGTATTAATGGAGCTAGCATTTAGATGTTTAGATTTGTAATCACGAAGGGAACTCACCGGAGGTTTTGAAGGTTGATTGTCCTTGTGTGCATTTCCCTACTCCCCAACCTCTAATAAAATTGGGTGAGTCTTTGCCTTGTCATCATTAACATTGGAAGTAATAAATAGAGAGCAGATGCAACAAAACCAACCAAATATCCAGCACATTCTTATAAGTCACGGAAGGAGTCACTCCGGTGGCCCATTGTTTCCAAACCTGGTGACAGATTAGCAGCACCTGGGGATCTTTGCCTACCTCAAAGCCCCGGAGCTGGGTCCAGGCATGTTTTCCTGCTTGCTTGTTTGTTTGTTTGTTTGTTTGTTTTTCTTTGTTTTAGCTTCCCAGGTGATTGTAACATGCAGCCAGAGTTGAAAACCACCACTGTTGCTGACTACTAGTTAGGACAGGAGGATGCAGATTTCATTCTGTCTTTACAGTACTATACCAAATAAATGCATGTGCCTGAATATTGAAACTTACCAATATCCCTATTTCCAAATGGTTTCTCTGAAGGGCCATTCCTTGGTAGGTGCTATATTTACAAAATCACTGGAAATGTGTGCAATACCCCATGGCCTGTCCCTCACTCCACCCTTTCTTTCCCAAATCCAGTCTCATTTTGTTTGGAAAAGCAAGCCCCATCATCCGTCTCTTGTGAGAATATTTTGTGAGAATATTGGCCCCTTGAAAAATCCCCTAAGGCTGTGTTTTCATACTTTGGTATTATGATACGCAGATCCTGATTAATTTTAAAATGTTTCTTCCATTCCTTTGTTTTTCTTTCTCTATTTTTCTATTTGCACGGTAGTCACCTTGTTAATTACAACACAGATTAAAACATTGATTAGTTTGGGCAGACACGTGCTTAAATTACTTTGAGAGGTTTGGGGTCAAAGTATTAGTGATTAGAAAAGATAAGCCAAAATAAAAGCATGTCCTCCATTGAAGTGGATATAATTATCTTTTGTTATCTCCTTTTATTTTCTCATCCCCAACTATAAGGCATGAGAACTTCTTACAGAACCACCTTGACCATATTCATTGATATTCTTCATTTCACATAGCTGTACAGTAATGCCCAACTGGGTCTCATAATGTGCAAAATGAAAGTGGAATATTCTGGCGTCTCCAAATATGCTTCTCTTCAGTGATATCACCTTATGCAGGGTTCCCAAACTAGAACTTGCTGGAGTTATCATCTACCCAATTGGTCTCCAACATTTCTTTAAGAAAGATTTTTTTATCAAATAAAACAGTATTTACCAACATAGTAAATACATAAAACTATACTTTTGGGGAGGATGTTGGGGATCCAAATATCATTACTTTAACCTCCCACATTCTCCCCAACATAAGAAGATTTATCGTAGGAATTGGTTCATGCAGTTATGGAATCTGAGAAATCCCACAATCTTCCCTGCCCAAGCTGAGGAATGAGGAAAGAGGGGGAGTGTAACTTAGTCTGAGTCTAGAGGCTTGAGAACTGGGTGGCCAAGGACAAAAACCTTGGTCTCAGTCTGAAAGCTGGAGAACCAGGGGCTTTGATGTCCATGGACAAGAGAAGCTGGCTGTCACAGCTCAAGCAGAGAGAGGGAATTTCTCCTTCCTCTGCCTTTTTCTATTTCTTCCTTCTATTCAGGCCCTCAGTGGATTAAATGATGCTCACCCACACTGGGGAGGACAATCTTCTTTAATCAGTCTATGCTTCAAATGCTAACCTTTTCCGAAGATACCATCACAAACACACCCAAAACTAACGTTTTACCAGCTATCCTTATCCCAGTAAAATGGACACCTAAAATTTACCATCACACCGTCCTTAAACTTTCTCTATGGAACACTAGGCAATTTGCAAATTATTTCTTTACAACATCCTCTCCACATCAGTCAGTCACCAAAGCCTCTGATTTTACCTTAGAACAAACACCTGATCTCAGCATTTCTCCCTCATCTTTACTAACCCTGCCTATCTCTCATCTGGACCATTATATTTAATTATCCCCTTCCCTCCAGATTTTTGCCCTCTGAGGTCCATTGCCAACAGTTTACTTTTAAAAATGAAGTCATTCTTGTCATATCACTCTGTCTTTAAAGCTGTAGTTGAGCTCATCTTCCAAAAGGATTATGGTCAAACTCCAAGGCTTGATACAACAATTCTTCATATCCATTTTCTATTTTATTCTCTAGACTCACTCCCTGACACTTTCTTATAGTACATGATGATCTCATCAACCTTTATGACTTTGAAATCAAAATCAAACATCAACATCAAAATGTTGAAAAACCACAAATTCATATCTCAGGCCTAGAACTCTCTCTCTGAATTCCAGTATCTTGCATCCAATTATTTGCTCAAGGTCTTAACTTAGGTCTCTAGTAGATATTGAAAACCTCAGTAGTTCAAAGCAAAACTTTTGATCATCTCCTATCCAAAATTTGTTTCTTTTAAAGTCCTATCAACTTAGACAATGGCAATCTCATCTTTCCAGTTGGTTAGGGAACAACATTTTAAAGTCATCCTTGAGTCCTTTTTTTATAATTCATCATCATTAAATATATAGGAAAGAAACCTCAAATTTTCCAACTGACTGTAACACATTCCCTTCCCACCAGCAATTATGAAAGTTTCCATTGTTCCAAACCTGTTTCAACACTTGATTCTGTCAATTTAATTTTTTTTGTCATTTTAGTGAGTGTGTAGTAAGTCCTCATTGTGTTTTCATTAGAATTTTTGTAATCATTAACAATGTTAAGCCTTTTTTCAGAGACTGTGATCATTTGTTTACCCTCTTTAGTGGAGTATCTATTAGAATCTTTTGGCCATTTTTTAAATTGAGTGCTTATTATTTAATTGTGTTAGCTCTTTATATATTTTGGATAGAGTACCTTTATAAAATATTTTCTTTGCAACTATTTATTCTCATTATAACTTCTTATCCTATAATTTTGTTAAACCCACTTATTATTAGTTCTACAAGCATTTTTGTAGATTTCTTAGTTTATTCTTATCACCTCTGTGCATAATAACTTTGTTCCTGCTTTCTAATCTGTATGTCTCTATATATTGATTTATTGCATTGGCTCAGACCTCCAAAACAATATTTGATTGTTGTTATTGTTTTACTTTTGCTGTGTTTATGATCTTTTAGGAAATTATCCCATTTACTTCTACTAAGTGTGGTATTAGGTATGTATTTTTCCTAGATGTCCTTGACCAATTTGAGCAAATTTCCTATTATTCCAACTTTGAGAGATTTTCATTATTACTATTATAAATAGGCATTGAATTTATCAAATTCCATTTCTGCATTTGCTGAAAAATATGATATAGTTTTTCTCTTTTATTTTGTCAATATAGTATTATATTGCTGGATTCAATTTGTTAAGCATGTTTGTGTCTGGCTTTGTGAGAGATACTATTCTATAGATTTACTTTCTTCTAGTATCATTGTTTAATTTATGTATCAGGGAAACTCTGGCCTTATAATGTAAATGAAATGTCTTCTCTTCTATTTTCTAGAAGAATTGTATAGAGTTGACATTTTTTTCTTTTTTTAAATTTTGGGAGAAATCACCAGTGATACCATCTCTACCTGGAGTTTTCTGGATATAAAAGTTTTAAGCTATAAATTTATTTTGTTAGTATGTTTAGAGCTATTCTGTTAATCTCTTTCTTCTTTAGTGTGATTTGATCATTGGTATCTTTCAAGGAATTCCTCTGTTTAATAAATATGGCAGAAAGTTGTTCATTATATGTACAGCCTTATTCTCTTAACAACTATAGGATCTGTAGTAAAGTTCTCTTTCATGCCTGATATTAGTTATTTGACTTGTTGTCTTTGTTAGTTTGTTTGTTTTTCATCAGTCTGGTTAAAGATTTATCCATTTCATTGATATTTTTGAAGAACCACCTTTTATTGACATTAATACCTTCTGTTGCGTTCTTGTTTTCAAGAACAAATTCAATCTCTGGAACTCCATCATGACTGGAAATTAAAGTCTTATATATTAAAAATAGCAGCCTTAATCTAAGTATCTGCAAATTGTTTTTCAAAAGTCAATGGAGTTTATGTTTCTAATTAAAATAATGTAGACGGGATACTAAAAAATAAATCAGGAATAATAAATGTTGAACTTTTAGATGGAGTAGATCTGTTAATCACTCTTAAATAAGAGCCATAGAATCATAAATATACTTAAGTCATATTCTGTGACTATGGATTTTCTTCCCCTGATCTCAATTAATTTAACAAATGCTCTCTTGATTGCAAAACACTGCCAAGGATAGTAAAGTAACTAAGACCTCAAAGCTGCCTTAGAATAGTTCACAGTAAAGCAAGAACATTTGATTTAAGGAAATAGCAACAGTGCAAGCTGGAATGAGATTAGTGTCATAAAAATATATGGATAACAGATTACAGCATTTCATTTTACTATATTTGAAAAGAGTTTTTATAACTCACAGCTAGAATCAGTCTGAGAATCAAGGCAGAGCTCAATATTTTCATTAGAAGCTCTAACTTTTTTTCCCCCCTATAATAGAGATGAAGGCATTGAGATTCTAGAAAAAATCCTAATTGCTTACTTGCGAAAAATAGAGACTGGGCACAAGATGAAGCAAAGAATTAGAGGCATGTAGGAAAACATAGGAGAACTCTTAAATTGTCTTGATAATCGTTACTTCATTGTGGATGTCTCAGTGAGTGTAGTATATAAAATAATTGCCTTAAAAACTCTTTTTAGACAGAATGCAGCTATGAAAATAACTATGGGTCCTTATTTGATGAGTTCATAGTACCCAATTTGGTCTAGAAACTATTTTCTGATGACCAGCTTATGACATATTTCAAAGACATCGTGAAATTATTACCCACCATTCATTGTTTCCATACTTCATGGGAGTTGTGAGTGTAAATTAGTATTTCTGAGATGTATCTACCATGTTGCTAAGAGGGAAAGCAATCTAACAATTAGATTATTTTTCAAAAGAAAAGGCTGAAATGTAAAATTAGACCTGCCTTATGGTGTAATTATTGTCATATCCTATTATAAGCGACGATACCATTTGGCCCTTAAAAGAATGATGTTACCGATTCAGAGCAAGTTTTGTGTTGTTAAGAATATAATGATCTAAAAAAACAGATTGCAAAACTTTGCATTGCAACAATTAAAGTATATTTTCAAATGTTTTATTGTTTGGGCAAGTGATTATAATGTAATTATTAATTCTACAAACCAAAAATAAGCAAATATAATGGAAACTTCTTTGTACAGAAAAATACATTTAAAAATACCTTCTAAAAATACTAAAATAATAGGATTATAAATTTTATACGCTAGGTAATTATTCTGTGATAAAGTTTTCAGTTCTGAGTTTACAAGTGTTGCCTTCACATGTTTTGCTTACTTTCCAAATGCTGTTCTTACATTTTAAGTATGTTGCCACTAGAAGGTACCTCAGTTTCAGAAAATGAGCTCTCTTCTCAAAACTATGTAGAAATGTATGATACTAATAGTGTTGTGAGTGATAGACTAGCTACTGTGGAAAAATATTGATCATCTAATCCCTTTCTCCATCCTAAAAGAATCCTAATTTTTGTAGTAAGGTGGTCCCACTTAATTTATACACTTGACATTTCCTTTTGCTGGTAACACCCAGAGGTTCAGAAAATGACTTGACCAGCGGGAGTCACCAGAGCACAGAGGTTGCCAGGAGCTTTGGGGAGAAATATTCCCATGAAAGACACAGAAAAAGAGCACCTTTCCTTTGTATATTGTGAGGCGTGGATGTGAGTGCAAAGGCCTCCCCGCTCCTCCTGAGGATGAAGGGCACCCCCAGAGCAGAGCAGGGCAGAGGGATTCACAGAGAAGAGAGACAGAGCCACTTGACTAAGTCTCTTCTCCCGTCAGATCTACTTCTCAACTTTCTGCCAGATTACTCAAAACAGTCCTCACTCTTTTGAGCCAATTTGATTTGAATTTTCTGTCAAAGCCTCCTGACTCGGCAGACAGTCCTGATCTCCGGGCAGTCTCTGCAGGGCAGGCACCCGGTTCACCTCAGGACCCTTCGCAGCCACTGCCATGCTTTCTCAGTTGCAGCTGAAAGTTTATCTTTCCAATCACCATCTCTTCGTCAGAATGATGAAAAGGATGCCCGAGGGGGCTTTTTGAAAATCACTTTTTCTCCTACTCATACATATTTGCCTGTTTAAACAGATGGTACTGATGTATAAGCGCGTGTGTATAACACGCGTATCGTTTGTGTGTGTGTCTCTCTCTGTATCGCTTCACCATGTTTTTCAACAAAACTTTCGAAGACCAAAATGGCATTTATCGGGTTTTCCTCAGGGAGATTGGGATATAGGGCTCCTGAATAAAGGGCAGAGTTTTGTTGTTGTGGTTTTTTTTTCATAGAAATTGTTCATGAAATAAAATAAAATCAAGTGACTCCCAGCTCAGTCACTCTCTAGTTATGTACCCGGGGCAACTTGTTTCCTCTTTTCTCTTTAGGATTCTCTTAGTTATTAGTAATAATAGGAGCTACCTTACAGTGTCATTTACAGGTTTAAATGAAATAACATTACATTCCGTACCTCAAATTCCAGCACAGGCAATCGGCCAAGTGTTTATTCCCTTCTCTTTTCCCTTTGCTCACGAGGGAAGCTCATGTGACTCTCATCCTTCTGCTTGAGGAACAAAATCCACAAGACCTATAATCCTTCCAAAATTAGAAGGTTTAATACTTTATTCTTATAATGATTTTTTTTTAATTTTTACACACAGAGCTCTTTAATTCTTTCTGAACTCCAGGAAAATCACTTAACACCATCTCTTGAGTTTATTTTTCTCCAGAAACCTCAGTGACTTCAAAGGGGTTCTAATGCTTCATAGAAAAGGAATCTTGAGCAGACTAATTAAACAAAAGTGATCAATGGAGGAAAAAAACCCATCCTATCTCTACCTTTTACTATAGCAGGAGAAATCAAATTCCCAAGGCCCACCTACGTCTGCAAGGTATAAAGATATTCACGTTTTATCTTGTTTTCAAGAAACTGAACCCAAAAGTACTTTGTCTTTCAGGAACGTATTGTATATTTATGTGCTAGTCCTAAAGTTTCCATGACCTTGCAGCTTGCTATTAACGTATTCTGTAGTCTTTGTCTTGGCTAAAGATATATGAACACATTTTACACAGAGCCCAAATGCTAGCCAGACCTTCTTTTTGCATAAAAGACAAATCTTTCCCTTGAAACTAATTTTCCCCTAAGATATATTACAGAATATGTTACATTTTTCCTAGCTAGCAGGAAAACCACACTCTATTCAGTATCAACTGTGTGAGTTGATACACTAAGAATTTTCAATAATCTTGGGTTTTTAGACCGGTAAAGGAAACGGAGCCATTTTTAATTTCTAAAAAGTCCGTTTATATTACTAGGACCAGATTAACAGAAACCAAACAGCAGCAACAACCAATAATTTGTAATTATTATGTGCCAAGTGCTGTGATCGTTTGTGTTTATGTGCATTTTCTCAATTAATCTTTAGAATATTCTGTCAAGTATGTAATATTGATATGGCTATTCCACAGGCGGCATAACTAAAGCTTAGTGAGTTTGAGAAATGTTCTCTGACCAAGGTGATTGGGCTAGAATATGGAAGAAGGGATTTAAGGTATAATATCTAAAAATATGTCTAACTCTAGACCTAATATTGTCTATTGGAGTAAGATATACCTTCCAAAAAATGGCTGGGTTTAACTTTGGTTTTAAAACATTAGCAAACAATTAGTCTAGTTTGAAATGTATAAGAGAAAATGATGCAGAGAAAATGGCAAATGTATTTTATTTAATTTACAAGAATACATGAAATTTCTTTTAGTCTTAGGCATTTGTTCATTTGAATAGCATTTATAGACATTTTTCCAAAACAGCGAGTCTTGTATTTCCTTTCCATTTCCCAATGATTCTTCCTCATCATGAAGAGCAAATTGACAAGCATCAAATGCCATTGACTTACTTTGTTAATAAAATATGGCATTGATTTTTCTAGAAGTTTATCTATATTCCACCTTAAAAAATTCAACACTGGTCATTTGGTTTTGAGCTCTCTTCAATCTTGACTTCTAAAAACTTTTAGTGTATAATTATTGAGCAGAGATTGCATAGAAGACGCTCAAATACTAGAATAATTATTGCCTAAAATTACAGTAAAAGCTTTTAATCCTAATTCAAGAAACATCTCTACTTCCACAAAATCCACTTTAATACAACTTATGAAACACATAATTAAACCTTTCAGTTAAAAAGAAAATACTTATATTTTGCTTCAGTTTCACAAATGTTCTTTGTTAATTAAAAACCACTTGCTGGAATCTTTACATAAACCAATAAAATCATTTTGAGTGTTGCCAAACATATCTGTAGTAGATCTAGTTTAGGCAGAGGACCACTATCAGGCTTTATGATAAAATTAGCTTTGTATAACCTACGCAAAATCCAATTTATGAGCCAATTTTAAAGCAGGGATTACTATGAGTTCCAAAAAAAAAAAAAAAACTGGACTATCTTTTCAC
Organism: Micronycteris hirsuta; assembly: GCA_004026765.1. Classification (NCBI taxonomy): domain Eukaryota; kingdom Metazoa; phylum Chordata; class Mammalia; order Chiroptera; family Phyllostomidae; genus Micronycteris; species Micronycteris hirsuta. Next base: position 86,028 of record PVJI01002846.1, read on the forward strand.
TCTTTTTCTGATATAATTGAATGTTTTGCCTCTGGCTCCATAATGTAATGATAAAATTGGATTATGATGTAGTCAAGCGAATTTTATCTGGTATGTTTGAAAAATATCTGTGAAGTTAAGCCTAGCTATAACTCTCAGCAAGAAATGCCCTAAACTAACCTCCCCCCAAATAATACAAAAAAATCAAATATCCTCGGGAATTCATCCTCAGGTTCTGCCTGTAACAGGAGAATCCCAGGGCAACACCCAGGCTTCTGCCCTCCTAGTCTGGCAGCTTTATGCTGTGTATGCGCTCACATTGGGTGAATGCAGGAGGATTAACCAAGAGTTGACAATCTTAGCGCTAGACAGCCTTGAGAACTTTCTGCCTACTCTTTAATTTTGTACCTGAGAAGACGAGACTCCCCTAAGTTAACTGGCCATGCTTCATTCTTAAGGCTATGCAACGAAATAGTGGCAGAGAAAGGGTTTTGACATTACGGGCGAGTCATCAGCTTATCATAAAGCTTTCCAATGAAACAGCTAGATGAAGTAGAAAGATCTTAAATGTTCTCACCACACACATAAAAAGATAACTTGTGTGAGGGGATAGATTCGTTAACTAACTTTATTGTTGCAATCATTTCAAAATGTATAAGTATAGCAAACCATCACATTGTACATTTAAGACTTACACAATGTTATATGTTGATTATGTCTCAATAAAGCTGGAGGAAAATACATTTATCTTCTTTGTGTTCCTGTTTCCTCCTCCGTAAAATAATGGTAATAATAGTACCGGTTCACAAGAAAGTTATGAGTAGTAAGTGAGATAAGATATGCAAAGGACTTAAAATGGTGCTTTGACTGTAATTAGCGCTACCTCCATGTTTCTGCCGTTTTCAAAAATGAGAAAAATTGTCCATTTTATTATTATTAATGAAAATGATCTTGATACAAATTACCATAAGGCATCAAAAATGGTGAGATCTATTAGCTATTCAAAGATAAGTTACTATAGGATTTTGTAAAAAGTGAAATATTTCAGGCAGAAAGAGGATGAGAAATTTTAAGGAAGTAGAATATATTGAGAAAAGCCAGGTGGAGAGGTAAAGAAAAGACCTGTGAACTGATGGAAGCTGAGAGCCCAATTATGCATAAGCTGTGGCTGTATACAGTACCATGGATTCCAAGTTGTGTAGAGAGCAGGAAGTAAATGATACGAGATTAATTACTGTGCTATTGTCATCTCTAGCTAATAACAACATGGAGATCAACCCTGCTGTTAAGTCTCTCTGGACATATTTGTTTGCCTTTGGCAGAAATTAGAGAAGCATAAAAGTAGAAAAAAAAAGATAACACAAAATAAAGTTTGTGCCTTGGGAGGAACAGAATTTGTTATTACTTTGTCACTGCAGGCAACAGGGTGTGAAGCCAGTAAGAAATCAAGCCAGTTCTTGACGTCAGTTATTCCTAATTTGGAGAATTGAGTGCATCTTTGACTTATGTGCAAGGGCTGAGCATTGATTAACCTGCAGGGGTGTTTCCTATGGTGTTCCTTTGGCCTTATTACTGCGAATAGCAATGCGTTGTCAGGTTGCTCTTTGTTCTGTGTTTCTGTTTTATTTTCTTCCTTCAGAAGAAACTGAATTAAAATCTTCCTGAAGTAGGTTAGAACCAAACTTAGTAATTTCCAGAGTACTAGATACATAATTTTTCTGATTTCGACCTTCAGCTTTGGGAAAGCAGATGTAACATTTTGGAGGTTTCCTAGATACAGAGGAATGTTTTAATCTCATGTCTTCAAATTGGAATCAATGGCACCAAGAGTGATCATTTTGACAAGAAACATAAACTGTTCAGTTATTACACAGTCATAATTAGACTTCAATTTAAATTAAATATTAACTTATGTTGTGCTGCTATGAACATTGGGGTGCATGGGTTCTTTTGAATTGGTGTTTCAGGATTCTTAGGCCATAAGCCAGCAGTGGAATTGCCAGGTCAAAAGCCAGTTCCATTTATAGTTTTCTGAGTAAATTCCATACTGTTTTCCACAGTGGCTGCGCCAGTCTGCACTCCCACCAACAGTGCAGTAGGGTTCCCTTTACTCCACATCCTCTCCAATATTTGTTGTTTGTTGATTTGTTTATCATGGCTATTCTGACCGGTGTGAAGTATTCATAGCCCCACAATTTACGACAGCCAAGTGCTGGAAGCAAACTAAGTGCCCATTATGTAAATGAGTGGATCAAGAAACTATGGTACATTTACACAATGGAATACTATGCAACAGAAAGAAAAAAGGAGCCCCCACTCTTTGCAACAGCAAAGAGTGGATGGAACTGGAGAGCATTATGCTGAGTGAAATAAGCCAGGCAGTGAAAGACAAATACCATATGATCTCACATGTAAGTAGAACCTAATCAATAAAACAAACAAAATATAACCAGAGACATTTACATAAAGAACAAAGTGACTGTAACCAGAAGGGAGAGGGAGAATAAGGGAAAATGGGGAAAGGGCCATCAAAAACCATGTATAAAGGACACGAAGCCATAGGTTTGAGGGTGGGAGGCAGGGATGGGTGGGGTGCGGGGCAGTGGTGGTAGGAAAATGGAGACAACTGTTTTGAACAACAATAAGAAATGATAAAAGAAAGATAATGTAAAAAGTTATTAAAAATAAAATAAATTAAATATTACCTAAAAAAACCCACTGGTACAGATCTATTTTCAGGGTGTAGGGAGCTTAAAAGAGCATTTCATATTTGATAAAATTAATAGCTATTGTGCAATCTAAGGAAATGACCAATATTCTGCGGTTGTCGTGAAGAAAAATGGAAACAATCTGGTTTCCGATGCCCTTATAGATCTTCTGAATTACCCAACTCTGCCACTACAGTCTCTAAGTGTGTTTATTTGAGCCTCCCATGTCCTGCAGGTCTCATTGTCCACTTCTAGAATGTTATCAAGATCTTTTCAAAATATATGTATAGGTTCTTCCCTAAGATGGGCTTGGATATCATTTGTTGAGATAAAGCTAAAAATGATCACCCCATCTACAATGAAAATTTATTAATATTTTACTGTGTGCCAGGTATCATTCTAAACATTTTACACAAATAATCTCGTGGACAGCCCTGGAATCATACACTAAAATCATTCATGTTAAACTGTGGAGTGGTGGTCCCCTTGGAAAGGGGACTTTATGTTCAGTGAAGTTTGAAGAACTTGCCTGTGTTAAAACAATGCATCTGACTCAATACTGAATTACCTTCTTTTCAGAAAAAAAAATGTATCTTAGATTAGTTGTTTAATGTTGAAAATACACAAGACTACTTCCACTGTACATCTCTGCATCTGAATATGGAATATTCACTCCCCATCAGTTACCATCTTTTCAAGAATTGTGTCTGTGTTTTGGATGCCAGCTAATGTTTCTCTGTTTTTTTTTTTTACAACCCCCTATTTCACTTCCTCTGAGGATTCTAATACCCTCTCCAAGATTTCTCATGGTGCTATCTATCCTTCAGTTACTGACACTTCTGGATTCTCTCATTTCCATGAGTTATCTCTTACTTCTTTTCCATTAATGTCAACTTGGATGTAGAAATTGGCCCCATTATTATATTTGTGCAAATTTCTGATAAAACACATGGGGCGCATAGAAGATGTCGCTAAGGTTTTGGAATGATTGTAAAGGTTTTCCTAAAGCAATGAAGAAAACATAAAATTAAGCATTAGGTTCTGTTTTTTTAAAAAGTCTTTTTATCACTCTACCACCAGAAGTTTCTTGTGGACCCTCTGGCTCTGCAGGATCATCCACCTGTCCAGTTGGTTTTCACGGTACACACTCACATTCCTTCTCATTGTTAACCTTCTCCTTTCTACATTATATGTATATTTATTATACGGAGTACTTTAAATATACTATTTAAACTAGTGTTTGATATTCAGCCTCTAAAATCTCAATTCCACATTAAACTTACTTAGCCAGGCATTCTTTTTACCAAAAACATTTTTTGCCTCAAAATGTAATCTTGTGCCAGTTGTTAGCATAATTAATTTAAAGAAAATCTGCTATCTATTCCAAGAAATTTTTCCCTAATGCTTTTGTGAGGGGCAGTGTGCAGAATCAAAACAGAAAGCAATATTTGCATGTCCACTTAGGCAAATTGCTAAACCAACACAGACAGATAATAAAATGTTAAGACATGTAACATCACTTGAAAATAAATTGCTGGGGCAAGGGGGTATAAGGGGACTAAACGTAATGGAAAAAATACAATAAATATTAAATAAAATTAAAATAATTTAAAACTGAAAAGAGAAAATAAACATACCTGGATTATTAATTCCTTAATGTTTATACACCTAGATACTGCTGCCATTGTCTTCCTCAGCTCCCCAGGGACCAGCTCTACTATTCATTGGAACATAAGCTTTTAAAAAATGTATATGTAAAAATGAAAAAATGCTGACCACTTATTATCAGATAAAAATGATAAAAAATGTTTTATTGGGCATATGCTTTATCATAAGTACAAAGCAAGACAGACCATTTACATTCTTTTTATTTCCTTATACTAAACTGAGAGATAAGAACTATTGCCACCAGATGACTGATAAGGGAACCAAACCTCTGATTGGTTAAGCAAGTTGCTTGTCACACAGCTTTTAAGTGATAAAGCCAGAATTTCCCACCAGATCTGTTTGATTCTAAACTCATGTAATTCTATTTGGTGATTCGGAGCACAGGCATCCTTACCCCATCTCATTTCCAATAGATCTTAATAAGAGGGAAGACATAGGAAGTAAAGGCATCTTGCCGAGCCTCTGTTCTTTAACATAGAGTGTGTTAATAAAATAAATCACTTCCAGGACTGAAAAAGCATGCAAAAACTGCTTTGCATTTCACAAGGTTAAAGGAAAACAGAAAAACAATGAACAAAGAGGAGGCAGAGTGACAGATGCTGAGACAGATTGTGTCCCTTCTCCCCAGCCTCAGACTAGAAAAGAACGAAAAGAACAGGGAAAAGGGAGAAAAAGAAAGAGAGAGGGAGAGAGCAAAACCTGATCTATTTACCCAGTGGACATTTTAGGCCTCCTCTGGCATAGCTGATGCCTAGCTCCCCTAAAGTGCAGTGCACATTGCAAATGTCCCATCGTCCGCCTTACACCTCCCCTGTCAGGCAGAATAGGGTCACTGGCTCCTTGCAGACCGTCTCAATGTCTAATGTCTAATGACTCAGTATTTCACTATGTGGTTACTATTGTCTAAAACAAGTCCCATGCTTTCCTCTGTCTCTTAGTAAACTGGGCTTGTTAAGATGCTCAGGAAATATAATGTAAACATTTAAAAGCTTCCCCTCATATTTTCACTTCCTCATTTGTGAGGCATTTGGAATTCTTCTACCATGTCCTCCTGTGGGATGCTGCTAGTTGATATGTGGTTTTACCTACTTACTACCTACTTACTTACTTTGCCCTTGATTTATTTCGTTTATTTTTACAAGTCTCAAAAAGAAAAAAAATTATTCTGGAGTTATAAAATGAATACAAGGCTAAGAAAAATAATATTAAGCAAAACTGAAAATGCTCATCTGAGTCAGGAGGATGTTAAAACATCTGGCTGCATGTAAAAAGTTTAGACAATCACTCTTGAGTCAATATATTGAGGTTTCATTGTTTTGTCCTATCTCTGGGTTCACCAAATCTATGAGTTGGTCACACTGGTGCAGTATAAACCCAGCTGTAGATTGATTTCCATCTTGTAGAGTACTTGAAATATGCAGTTACTAGAGCGTGCTTTAAAAAACGTCTAGAAATGAGGTGGGGGGAAGGAGCCGATAGTTGTTGAACGCTTGTTGAAAATTACTCTATGCTGTAGATGTTACTCACACCTTAAAACTGAAAAGTTTAGAGAACCTAAGGAATTCATCAAAGCCCTGGCTGGTCTGGCTGAGGTGGTTGGAGCATCATCCCCTAACTACAAGGCTGCAGGTTAGATTCTCAGTCAGGGCACATGGCTAGGTTGCTAGTTCGTCCCTGGTGAGGGTGTAGGCATGTGTGACGTCACCCGGTCGGTTGCACAGGATCCCCTGATTGATGCTTTTCTCTCCCATCGATGTTTTTCTTCTCCCTTCCTCTTTCTCTAAAAGCAATGAAAAAAGTGTCCTCAGGTGAGGATTAAAAAAAAAAAAGAATTCATCTAGAGAATTAATTAAATATGGAGTTGAATTTAAGATTTCATCTGTGAAACTTCGAAACTAGGCTTTTCCCACTATGCCAGTACAATGCTGAAAATCATGTTCCTGAGATGACTCGGAACTAAATTTAGTAAATGTTTATTTTTCAATCCTTTCACAAGGATCATTTCAATGCCCAGTAGGTGAGCAAAGTGCACGTACTCCTCCATAGGTAAAATAAAAATGACTATGAATGACAGTATTTCAATGCATCACTTATTCCAGGATAATGTAGAAGACGAATCAGATCTGAAAATCTTAAATTAATAATCGGAGAGCCGAGGAAGCACGTTTTCTAGGAGGCAGGGGTAGAACTAGTGCTGACAGGTTCCTAGTATATATGGCACTCTATTATTCATTTACCTCTTTTTAAGTGCCAGAAACATGAGAGAGCGCTAAGCATTCTACATATGTTACATTCTTTAATATTAACAATGACCTTGTGTGGTATGGCACATTATGAACCTCATTTTATGGTGAGAACAGTGAAGCTGGATAGTAGTGAGGCCAGAATTCAAACCTGGGTCTTTTGTCCACATGCTGGAAGACACATCCAAAGCCAGTAGCTTTTACAAATAAATTCTGCCCAGAGCAACTCCGCGGTTGCTTCCCAGACCAGGAAGTGAGCAGAGAATTTTCATCACTTTAAAGATGAATTACTCAGGAGTTGCCTTCGTTCTTTAATTAAGTCATTCCTCAGCCAGTGCTAGTGTTTGGCCAGGCTTCCACACTCTCCCAGCCTCCTTGTGTTTATGGACAGGTCAACCAGCAGAATAATTTTCATCCGACAAGTTCCAATTGAACTTTTTTCCCCGGATCATTAAGCACATTGGCATTTATGTTTACAGCCATTTACCGCCTTGTTAGTTTCCATATACCTCATTCACAAATTAATAAGAACATAAAGAGGACTCGGTTAATGTCTTCCCGCACACCACCACCAGCCTTCTCAGTGGCAGACAGTGAAGCTTTGATGTTCAACGAGAAAGCCTGGGAATAAGCTGAACTCAGACTGGAGTCAAGATTCATCCACATTTTTGGACTTCGAAACTATGCCAGTATAAACGAATCACAGATTTGTAAAATAAAATTTGCTTTAGACATTGTCAACATGGCCTTATCCACAGCCCTCTCACCTGAGGTTCTCAGCCTCAGCACTATTCACGTCTGTAGCTGGAGAATTGCTGAGACTACGTTGCGCCCTGGGGCTGTTTTTCAGCATCATTGTCCTCTGTCCACTAGGTGTCAGTAGCATCCTCCATCCTCTCCCCACCCCTTGTAGTGAAAATTGTCGAAAATGTCTCCAGACATTGCTGAATTTCTTCCTCTTGCCTCTCTGTGCTGTTCCCCTGGACTTCTGAAAGTAGCACAAGTCTTGAAGACGACATTCTCTTGTTTCACTGATAGAACTGAAGCCTCAGAAGATGAAGTGAGTTGCATTAAGTGAGCAATATTTGGGGGAACATACACTGTGTACAAGGACCTTTTAAATATCCGGAGGGTATCCTTGTGGGAGAATCCTCACTGTTCTTAATTCATAAATGCAGAACTAAGGACCAGATCACACCTGAAACTTCCAACTACTAAGCTGACTTGTTAAGACTCATGTGTGGGAAACCTAAGTTTGAATCCAATACAGGGATCTCTTGAAACTTTTACAAAATCACTATAAAGACTTGCAAAAGTTTTTCTTTAAAATTTACTATCTGAAATGAAAGTCGGCTCTAATGGATTCACATGAACACATTAGAAAAGATATTTCAGTTGCCCTTAAGTTTAGGCGAGAAGATATTGAGGCCTCTGCAGTTATGGCACAATAGCTTCCCAGTGGGTATTATCTCTTCCTCTGTTGTTTGACGTGTTTGCATTATTGCTATCATCTTCCCCACATTTTTTTCTAAAGGTTTAACTCTTCGTGGGTCCCCAGTGTTTCTTTTTGCCAGGTCTTGGGATACTATCAGCCAGTTCCAAATCATAAAATACCTTAACATGTTTAACATTATCTCATTGTTAATTACTTAAACATCCCTTAATTCCTTAAATATCCTTGAAGTGTAAGGAAAAATAACCTAGTACATATCTGGTACTCCACAGTACTGTAATTTACTACATAGATGTGTTAGTTCCTTAAGTCTTAGATAATTTGATGAATGGTCTTTTAAACGCTGTATTTTATGCTGAATCCCTGCTTGAGAGTGTTTCAGTATTATTTGGGGGAACTTATTTAGGTTTTTGGAGTGGATTGGGAACACTATTGTTTTCCCACTTGTAATATGTAAAAATGCAATAGCCAAGACATTTATAGGAATACATTAGAAATGGCAAAATAGAATCCCTCCAATCATTTTTTCTAAAAGCATCCAGGATCCTCACACTTGTCAGAGTTTCTCTACAACCTCCTTTCCTCCCCTGAGAATTTTCTTGCCTTTAGTAACAACCTATAATTTGACCCTGAACTTAATGACTATGAAAATGTAGGTGGAAGTTTTGAATCATGGATCTAAATTGTTTGATTGTCTTCCCATCAAGATTGGGGTCGTGTCCTTTCTGTTTGAATCTGACTATTTTGACTGATAGATTTGGTGGCAGTGATGCCATATGACTCCTGAGGCTGAGTTCTAGGTCATGTCATGTTTGCCTTTGTGTCTTAGAATGCTCATTTCTGGACACTCCCTCTTGAGATATTTTATCTGAGAACCCAGTGTCCATGTTGTGAGAAGCCCAAGCCATGTGAGGTCCTGTGTAGTTGCTCTGGTCAACAGATTACCAAGATGAAGACAGCTTTGAGTAATCTTACCACGGGGACATAAATATATGTGAGTGAAGGAGCCAACTTAAACCTGAATCTTCCAGCCCCAGATATTTTAATTCATAGCTATGTCAGTCACTCTTAGCTCTTAGATTGTATAACTCTTGTCCCAGACATTGTGGAATGGAGACAAAACATCCCCACTTTTTAAAATCTGTATTCCAGACCACAGAGACTACGAGTACAATAAAATACTGTCATCTTGTACCACTAATTTTTCGATTGGTTTGTTATCATCCATAGATAACTGGGTCCATTCCCTCTGGGTCCTACTCTCTGATAGTTAATAATGGAAAATATCTGAGATCATCAGGAAGTTTCATAAGTTTTAAGCTAGTTAAAATAGGAGAAACTTTTTCTAGAATATAAGATTTGAGGCTGACCATTTAGAAAATTACTTGGTCACAAGAGAGTTCATGTCAGGCCATTTTTCAAAATACACCTAATCACTGTAAACATTTCCAAGGATGCAGGAGGAAGACAGAAGGTAGGCTCTAAGAGGTATAGATAAAGGATGAATGAGAATATAAATAGAGGGAAATGTTTTGAAGTTAACAAGAAAACTATAAAACTTTCTATTGCAAGTCTTGATCTGGACAAATGAAACTGGCTTTTAAATCAAGGTGCAATTAGGTTTGAATTGTACTTTTCAAATTATGCTCAGCAAAATAATACTTCCCACAAAGGAGACATATTCACACGTTTGTACACATTGCGATGGTTAGATGTGTGTCTACATGTTGCTGTGAAGATACTGTTTGATACAGTTGACATCTGCAATCAGCTCACTGTAAGTAAAGACCACTCTCAATACTTAGGCAGGTCTCATTCAGTAAGTTGAAGACCTTAAGAGCAAAAACAGGTTTCCTGAATTAGAAGGAAATTGGCCTCAAGATTATACCTAAGTTTCCTGCTGGCAAACAGCCCTGCAGATTTTGGACTTACCATGTCGAACAATTGAGTGAGCAAATTCCTGAAAATCTCTCTCTTTCTTATTCTTTCTCTTTTTTACACATACCTTTTCTTTCTCTGCAGAACCCTCACTGGTACACACACAAATAAATGCAAGATGCATGCTTATAGACACATTATATATACACTTGGACATACATATATAAGCACTGACATTAAATATGAAAGATATTAGAATAAGCCAATATTAATAACATAGGAATGTCTCCAAAAGTTACTATACATGCCACCATATGCATTGCTTATCAAACCTATTTTACCAAGGAACATTTTTGTGACCAAACCTTTTGTGAAATTTATATTACCTGGAAAGCATTTTGAGAAATTCTGGGTTAGCAACCTGAAGGGAGCTGGAAAAGTTTGGAGTACCTACCATGGGAAAGTGAATGAGGTAGTTCACACGCGATTTGAGGAGTGGTGCTGTCCCAGATATTTTATGGAGCACAAATATTGTGCAATCAGTTGGCCTACTTTATGACTTCCTTCTTGGAGACAGTAGATAGTGGGATTTACACACCTCCTGGAATCAGCAAGAGGAGCAGTATAAAATTCAAAGGGTATGTAAACCTAAATCCTGAAAGCTGGTGATCATTACTGAACTTCTCCTTCATCACTTTGCATCATAAGAATGCAAAAGCAGATCATTATTCCTCTTAATTTCTCTTACCTCTGTATCTTTTCCTCAATCCATCTTGCCTTAAATGGGTCCCATCCTTTTTAAGCTATATTTATTTATTTAATAGCTTGATAGATTTCCCTTGGTTCAGTTATCAAAGGATGCCCCTTGCTGTAGCCAGAATGATATTTCTAGAACATAAATAGGATCTTATTACACTGAGGCTTAAAACCCATTACTTTCATAAGATCCAAATTCAGAAAGGCTTACTAATAGCTACATGATGCCACCCTTCCCAATCCTCCTTCAGCCCCCTCCCTTACCATATCCCCACCTGAACCATAAGCCCAAACATAATATATGGAATATAATTCCCTAAGTCAAAATGGTGAGTTTGCATGTCTTCATGTCTTATGTAAGATTCGTCCACCGCTCGGGATGCTAAGCACTGAGCCACTGAGATGCAAAGTAATGTCTAAAACATATACTCACAGTTATATGAGTGAATAGAAAATAGATCTAAGAAAGTAGAGGCTTCTGCAGTCACTACTTTTAGGGGACAGAAGACTTAGAAATTTATTTCTAATTTAAAAACATGCACAAATACATGCAATAATTGTGGGCTACCTGCAACGTTCAATTAATTAGGATCAGATGCTAATAAGTGATGCCATACCTCCATTTTATTCCCTATTGTTTTAATAATGCACTTTAAAATATTTGCTAGCATATTCTGAAGCTATATAGCATAGAGTACAGCTACTGCAATTGAAGTAATCACATGAATACATATGATGGAAAAGGGACAAATGTATTACACTCACAAAAAAAGTTAAACTGTAAATCATGTTGCTATCCAACCAGTTACTTTTCAAAGAATAACGTCTTATTATAATTGTAATATGAATTATTTATTTAGAAATTTTAAAATATAGGCACGCTTAAAGAAGAAACAACTTTTGTTCATACATGTACTTTTGAAAAATAGCCATTACTAACATTTCATTTTGGCTTATATCATTTTAGCACATTCTTTATGCAAATATAATTTTTTGTATTAACAAAACTGCATTGAACAGTAATGTTATCTGATAAACTGTTTCTTCTGGAATAAAATATACTGTGTTTATCTTTCCACATAGTCACATATTTTGTCACAGAATAATTTTCAAAGGCCTCATAATGTTGTATGATATGGAACTACTGTCGTTAAATAATTAATTTCCTATGCCTAGATATTAAGTTTCTTTTTGCTGTTGCATTATTATAAGATTAAACTATAGGATTCTTATAACCATGTCTCTGTGTACAAAAGGTCCCTTTCCCCTTTAAGACTGACTCCTAGAGGAGGAATGGCTGCGTCCAGGGCTGTGGAAGTTCAGACACACTGACAAGTAATGCCACGTTTTTCTTCAGAAATGCTGTAACAATTTGCATTCCCATCAGCCAGCTACGAGACTGCCCATTTTCTACAAACACTGACAGACTTAGCTGTTCAACCATTTCTAAAATGATTTTTCAATGATTATTTGTAGCCAATTTCCCTAATACCTTGTCTTTGCTGCCTGGTTTTCTTTTCTTTAAATAAAAGAAACCTTGATAAGAAAAATGTGATTAGTAAGAAACATAGCTCACCTCCCAATAAGCCTAGAGATAGGAGCAATGTGAAGAGGAGGGGATCCAGCAAAATTTCTAGGAAAATTCTCACAAAGAAAAGCAAGAACTCAGATACGTGATTTTACAACATTCATGGCTGTTATTTTTTAGCCAGTTAAATAGTATGGAAAACATCAGGGAATATGTGCGAGTGTGTGGAGTGTATGTATATTTTTAAAAAATTTGGTTAGCATAAATTAACTGTGTTAGATCAGAATTAAATTCACAATCACATACTAGAGAAAATGCTGTGGTAAGATATTAGGATATAAAATGAGAACATTCCACAGTATGTTTAGGTTGGACTCATAGTCCAGAGGATGAAACAGAAAGAAAGGAAAGGAATGCATTGAATTAACTGATTGTAAAAAATTAATGAGAGAAATAATGATACATCTACATAGGCTTATCAGCAGGACCTATTTAGCTAAGCAAGCTGACATTGATATGCAGCTGACATTGGGAGATTAAACCAACAGCAACAAAAAACCTATTATTCACAGAGGGCTATAAAGCACAAGACTACCCGTGTGTCTGCTTTTACACTTACACTCCCTCACTTCGCACATTCTCACTATGCCCATGTTAATTCTACTGGGCAGCTTTCAAATTTACATGTCAGTTTTCTCTAGGTCGCTGCAAAAGAGCGCTTCCATCGAATGGATGTAATTATGACATTCAAATCTCATCACTGTTGTCATTTTCCTCACAAGAAAATAAGATTGTTTTATTTCAACAAAACCTCGCGTGTGAAATGAAGAGCCAACTACAGGTTACGGAGTTCTCTGTACTCAGAAAATAAATATTACATAGAAGCATTTCCTTCCCCTGGGGAGTGGCCCAGAGCGAGGCAGGGCACCTACCCTGCCCGTTCAGCTCAGGCCAGGGCTCGTCAGTGGAGTAAGAGCCAGACATTTAATTACTTCAACAGGAGAGGGCAACAGCAAAGAATAAAAAGGAAGTGTTAGCTAAGAAGGCTTTACTCCTCCTCCAGCAGAACTGGTCATCCTAATAAAAAGATAAATAAATGAATCAGGGAGAAAGCACCAGCAGGTCTGACAAGGCACTGTCATGGGGCTGTCCATCATTTATGTAGAGAAGTATAATCTTCTCTAGTAACATAGTGCTCAAGGTAAGAGGACTGGGATTAGTGGGAAGAGAAACCGAGTCATGACAAAGCCTTCGTTCTTTAAACAGATCTTTTTTCGTTCTTTTTAAAGTTTTGTTTTATATTCAGAGAGAGAGGGAGAGGGAAAGAAGGAAAAAGAGAGAGAGAGAGATGTTGATTTGTTGTTCATTTATTGTGCAGTCATTGGTTGATTCTTGTATGTGCCCTGACCAAAGATCAAACTGCAACCTTGGGACATGGGGATGATGCTCTAACAACTGAGCTTCCCAGGCAGGGGCCAGGAGGTCTTTTTATATGCGCGTTCTAACTCCAGTTCTCAGGGTCCTTCCCTTGCAGCAGCTGGGCTGAGCTGAGACAGAGGGATGGCTTGCTTTAGATTCACACTAAAGAAATGCAACCCCTGGTTTCACGTTAATTAGTAAGTTGCATTTTTCAAGACTAGGTATGAGTGTAACTGTTTTTCTCCCTATCTTTTTTATTTTTAATTCTTTAAAGTGCACCAGTCTGCATCCTAGCGATTGCCTAGTGTGCATGTGTCTGTGAGCGCCGTGTGTGTGTATGTGATTTACCTGGGTGTGAATACTCTGACAACAATGTCATACTTGACCTTACTATCCTCTATGGCCTATAGTCATAGAGAAGACTAATCAGAAACCTGATTTTGATAAATAATCTCTTCTTCTTTTTACAGCGCAGGGGTTGTTTAGAGTTGCTGTGCGATCACAAATCTGTAGCTTTATGAAGTCTGTCCAGAAGGTATCCAGCCATGTACTATGAAAAATAGAGACATTTATTGAAGAAGATATAAGAAACACTGTACACAGGACAATGACAACTCAGTCTCCTCCAAGTGGGCACCTCGGGACCTCACACAGTTCTCCAAATCACCATCAGCTGACCTGTTGTATTTTCCTGGATCCCGTCAACCATCTGAAATCTCTTCCCTTTTGAAGGTGATTTTACTTTTGGGTAAAGCCAGAAGTTGCAGGGCACCAAATCTCTCCTGTAGGGGGGCTGAGCCACCTGAGTGATTTGATGTCTTGCCAAAAAACTGCAGGAGACATGATGCATGTGCAGGCAAATTGTTGTGATGAAGCTGCCAATCACCAGTTGCCCATAGCTGCAGCCTTCCAAATCATCTGAATAGTTTCTGTGGAGGAGTATTCAAGCTTCATGCAAAATTTGATGCGGATTTGTTGCTCTACTCGTTCAGTCATTTTGAATGTATTGGCCACACAGGACACATGTTCACTCAATGGCATCTACTTCCCCCACTGACTAGTACAGTGAAGTTATCAGTGATCACACATGCACGTTCCAGTCCACGCTCCTTAGCTGCCAGGTACATCAATGGCATGCAAACTGTTCTCGTTATATTAACAATGGCTGGACTTTTCCTGGACAGACCTTGTATTGCTCAGGTTGTAACAGTAAAATCAGGCTGTCATGAATACTTGCACTCTCTTATTCTGAAAGAGCATTTTAATTAAAGGGCTGTTGGTGGCAGTGGTGGAGCTGTGTGGTTGCGCGGGGGAAGGGCAGAGAGCTGCTTTTAGAATGGCAAGGTATCCCATAGCCACAAACACATCATGCTATTTAAGTTGTATCTTTTACCCACTGCAGTTGGCAACCATCAGAATGCAAAGAAAACCAGAAGAGGGGAAAAAAAACCCGACATCTTCTAAAAAGAGTGAACGGATTGATTTTTACATCAGTCACTTGAATGAGTGATTCTCTCCAGAGGGTGCAGGGAGGAGGCTCCTCTCTGAATGCTAGGAGTGTCTGTGGATTTGAATAATGGATTAGGAAGTGCACAAACATCACGATTTTCAGATTTCTCCTGCTGAATCAGGACAGCTTGTCCAAAGCGTCTGGGAGAAAGCTGTTCTTTACCTTGGAAACGCTGCGACGGGGGGTCCCGACTAATGACATTGCAAGAGGGAGCACGTCCCCAAAGACCAGTATGGTATGAGGCTGGGCTAGAATGATCAGAGGCGGTTAGCTGTGGGTGGGTGGGCCTCTGAGCACTTTTCTGTTTGTCATTTCCTTTCCACTAGGGCGGCTGTGTGGGGGCAAGACACAGTACGTTCTGAATGCTTTAGGGAGAGCAGCTTGTGGGGGGAGGAGGGATCCTAATTACGTTCTGACTAGAGTCTTTGATGGTGCTGTCCTTAGAGACCCCCATGCTGCGAGCCTATTACTCATTTCCAAATGCCTGTTACTTTAGAAGAGGCCCCTGGTTTATGTGACATCTGAATGGAAGACTAAAAATCACTTCTAAAATAAAATAAAATAATAATGATGATGGTGATGATGATGATGATGATGATGATGTTCAGTCTACAGGAATTGGAAATTGTGATATAACCCACTCCTATATCTTAGGAAAGGATTATATATTTAAAATAGGCAACAAGAGCTAACACAAACAATCCAGGCCTCCAGCACTTTCTCTGAAGGGGGAAAAGAAACATTTACCTTGGGAAGTGATGGGGAAAGCTGTGGGGAAGAATTGGCTGCTTGACAGCAAGAGGATGAGACACTGAGTGGGAGGGAGCACAACCAAGTCATTTTTCTGGTCAATGAACACTACCAAACAATTTCAGGGATGGAAGCAGACATCTCCCATCTCCTTCCAAACAAAAAAAATGGAATGAGCAGCCATATGTGAGGCTATGTAAACAGGACACTTCTTCTGATCCCAGGAGTTAACAAAGATAGTGCCAGGAAAATGAGTCATTCAGGCATCACCATGAAAGCCAAGGCAGGGGTTGGGGCTGAGTCATATGAGAATAAGATCTAAACTCCTGTCTCTGCCTCCTTGTCCAGCTCCCTGGATGGTGCAGACGAAAAGGACTCTTAGCTGTGCCTCCTATGAACATTGGCTGTGTGGATAAATAAGCCAGAAAATTCAGATTTTTTGAAAAGGATTCTCTTAACTATCATTTTTCCCACTACCTTAGCCAAGTCAGCCTCTCGGCCCTTCTTTTATTTAACCTGAGCTATCCAGGAGGGTGTCTAGAGTGGGGAGTAACTGTTTCCAAGACAATAGCACACCCCAAGGAGTGCTCAATAATTTATGCATGGAATTATCCACATGCCCATCTGGCCAAATCAGGACTATTGGGTGAGTAACAATCTGCGTACACAGAACACCTTTCCTCTGCCTCCTGGAGCAAGTCCTGTTGTCCCTGAAGAGCTCTCTTCAATCTCTGACTACGATGTTTAATGCTGGCTTAGTCAGCCAGTGTGTCCAGGACAAGTCATTAGCCAAGACATAGTCACTGCCCTCACAGAACTAATAGTCGTTTTGGTAAGATGAATTAAGTGAACGTATAACTTTGTATCATAACAATAAAATAATGGAGAACGAAGTTTATAAGTGAGAATCAAGGTCAGTATATAAAGTTATAGGCATCTCAAGGATGCATTTTTTAAAAAATATATCTATATTGTTAGTCAATGAGTACAAATCTCCAGTTATAAGATGAATAGGTTCTGGGGATCTAACGTGCAGCACAGAGATAATTTTTAATAATATATTCTTGAAAGTTGCTCAGAGAGTAGATTTTAAGTATTTTCATTATAGAAAGGTAATTATATGACCTTACAGAGGTGTTAGATAACACTACAGTAGCAATCATATTATAACATATAAGCGTATCAAATCAATATGTCATGCATCTTCAATGTGTGTAGGATTAAAATATAGAATCTCTCCTCCGACATTTAGCAACAGTTTTTTAAGCATGTGCTACCATTTGTTCTTTCGTTCGCAAAGTTGAATGGTCAGCAGCAACCAGCTTGAGTTCGATGTGAGTTGAATTGAGGCTAAAGAATCAACTCTTCGTGGAATCCTGATGATTTTATCTTTGTCTCTGTTCCATTAGGTTAAGGAAACCTATTGTTTTATCACTATAGCCTCGACATTCTTTCTTTCTTTGTAATTGTTTTTTAATTAAGAGAAAAACGTGAGTGAAGCATTTGGTGTCCATCCTGTGTGCGGCCCGGGATGGCTAAAAATGTGGCCCAACACATAATGGTAAATTTACTTAAAACCTTTTTTTTCCTCGCTAGTTTTTGTTAGTGTTTGTGTATTTAATGTGTGTTCCAAGACAACTCTTCTTTTTCCAGTGTGGCTCAGAGATGCCAAAAGTTTGGACACCCCTCACTCACTGCAGACATCATAGCCAAAGATGGTGGTGCTTGTCAAATTGTTTTATTTGGCCAGAAAAACAGTACCTGCGTTTATTAAATGTTCATTTTGGAGTTTACCTACGGAAATCCCAATTCTGGGTACAAAATGAAGCCTCAAGCTTTTGAACAATGCACATCTGAAAGTGTAAGAGTTGTAAGGAGTCAGGCTGGGGAATGCTGGTGTGGGTCCCTGTGCTTTCAACAGTCTGGAAATGTGGAGAATAATTTAGTCTCTTAGAAAGTAGAAAAATTTCATATTAACTTACTCTTATATAAGACATTCTATTGAGGAAAAAAAACCAAAACAGCCTTTCAAAAAGTGCTTCTCTAAACCAGAGTTTAAAAAACATATTTATGTTGTACATGAAATATGACATATGATACATATAGTAATCATAAGAATGATCAAATTTTTGTATATTTGGTGTGATATTTAAATTCTAATTTCTCAGCATCCTGTATGGGACTAGTAGTTTCCCCAGAGAAGTGGAATTATAGGGACAGATCACCTTGAGAGAGTTTAGCTGGAAATAAGTAGCATTCCTTACACTATATCAAAATGAATCCAAAGAAATATGTACATGTACTAGTGTTATGGCTAAGATGAACTAGCCACCGCAGTAAGAAAAATGACCAGATTTATAAGGTGAAATATCTTATATATTTTATGTTCTGAAGAATCATTAAAGTAATAATGACCTATATTTTGAATACCTAAGGTCAGGGATTACCTGTCTATTTATCTATCCATCTATCTATCAGTCTACCTATATAGCTACCAACCTACCTATCTATCTCTTTATCATATTTCCAGAGAAATGTAGATGTAGTAGATATATATATAAATACATGAACAAGTATGAAATTTAGTTCATGATCAAAAAATGCAAAATATCTTTTCCTCTAACTGATATTTAATTGCCTCAAAGTTTCTACCAGTGAAATACAGGAATTTCAATTTGAGTAATTTGGAGGCTTTCTACATACAAGGGTTTAAATATGAATGAGGCTGAAGTCTTAATCCATGGAAGTTGTCATTTTTTATGACCAATGATGCTGTTGTCAACTACCAGTCCTTGCCATCTTTCTCCTTGAAACTGCTTCTGTAAGCAGGCTCTGACACGACCCCCACACAGACTCCCTCATGAACGTGAGTCCCGCAGCCCTTCTCTTATCTGGGGTGCTGAGACATGCCCACAGTCTCTATCATCCCGTCACCTGGCTTCTCCCCCATCTAGGGAGGAGGTAAAACTTTCCCTCTGGTATAGAATCTTCCCCCTTCCCCTATTCAAAGCACATCCTTCCCTATGTCCCCCCTTTTCTTCTTCTTGGCCTTTAGAAACATAACCTTTCCTGTTGTTAACTTCCCCTGTTATATATGAAGCTTTCATATTGTATAATTTTTAAAGTTTATGTTTCATTAATCATATTCTGGAAAATTTGTGAGACAATTTATTCCATTCAACAATGCCATACACATTATGAATTACTATGCATTCGGTCAGCATGCATCTGAACATACAGTGCCCAGATAATTGATTTAAAAATTAAACTGCTCGGTGTCAGGTACACGTATCCCTTTTTAAAAAATGCTGTTGTCCCATTAAAGTTTACATTCAATATTATTTTGTATCAGTTTCAAGTGTACAGCATAGTGGTTGTACATTCATATACTTTACAAAATGGTCCCCTCGATATTTCCATTACCCACCTGGCATTGTACACAGTTATTACAATGTTATTGACTATATTCCCTATGCTGTAATTTATACCCCCATTACTATTTTGTAATGACCAGTGTGTGCTTTTTAATTGCTTTGCCTTTTTCACTCAACCTCCAACCCTCTTCCTATGGCAACCATCTGTCTGTCCTCTGTGTCTGTGAGTCTGTTTCTGTTTTGTTTGTTCATGTACATTGTTCTTCAGAACCCACATATAAGTGAAATCAATGGTATTTGTCCTTCTCTGACTGACTCATTTCACTTGCCATTTTTTAAAGATCATTTGATACTGGATACTAAGTATCTCAAAGACTCACAGTACGGAAAAACATGGTTGTTAAAATAGCCTTGTACAGTTGCTATAAACAGAATTTTTTAACATGCAAACTGTACAGTGAGTACAGTGTTTAAATCCACAAAGATGCTTTAAATAGAGTATTTCTGTAATGCAACATCTTGTGTTTTCATATTTCCCATCATATTCAAACTACTCTTCAACATAAAGAAAAAGTACAATATATTTGCATAGTAGGAATTAAGAGCTAAAAACACCAGAGACTGTACAGATACTGGAAAAATAAAATATACTACTTTCTGATTTCTGTATACTTTAAAAGTGTTTCTACTTATAAATCATTATATACAGAATTACTATCAAATTCATGATGTTTTTAAAAATAAAATAACAATGTTTTATTTAAATGCTGGGATCACAGTATTAAGCCATGATTATTTTCTTGAGAACAAGTAGATGTTGCAATAACGCTTATTGATTATTTTTTATAGACAGGGACAAAACTAAGCAAAATAACATAAAGGAAAAATCTAGTAATAATTGAAATTAATTAAGACTTGTATTTCTGCATCTATCAATAAAGAAAACTACTCACTTTTTTAAAAAGATATCCTGCTTTCTTTACAAATCACTTATAAATATAATTAGGTGTTTTAATTTTTATAATTAAGCTTGCATTTCATTCATGTTCTACTTCCTTGAAGGAACAAGGCAGTACTGGGGGAGGAGGGGATGGTTTGTGGGTCGCCTCAGGCAGTATTTGCCTCATTCATTCAATAAATATTCATTGTGACAGTTGCAAACCATACCGAGTTAGTGACAAAGCATATAGAGCAGGATGTCAAACTCATTTTCACTGGGGGCCACATCAGCCTTGCAGTTGCCTTCAAAGGGCTGAATGTAATTTTAGGACTGTGTAAATGTAACTACTCCTTAACAGTTAAGCGAGAGCTCGGCACTGTCGCTGGGTACACACAAGGTGCTGGGCTGGATAAAACAAGGGAGAGGGCCAGATTCAGCCCCTGGGCCTTGCGTTTGCCACCTGTGATACAGAGAACAAGACAGGCACAGTCCAAGCCCTCATACAATCAAACCCAGGCCATTACTAAATTAATAATGATTATGCATTGAAATGTATATAGACACAATTGCTTGGTTTTGAATGAACAGATATTGTTCTTAGATGTGCATACTAGGAACATATGAACACACAAATGTTTTATGTCTAACAATAAACTTGGCTGTACATTAGTTCTTTCACCACATGTTACATGTGACTTCTTGTCTGTAACAATCCATTATTCTGGAAAGCTAAAAGGGCCTTCCAAAGGTAGTTGGATAATTCAAATAAGAAAAGTTAACAACATTTGAAAAGGAATGTTTTATAGTTAATGGTGACCCTCACTCAGCTTATTTACAGTTTCCTCCTAAAGTTTGGTTCAAAGTGGTAATTCATTTCTTACACATTCTTGGTGTTATTTCAGACCTCCTGTCCATTTGTAACATTTTGAAAGTAGACTAGAACTGGAAGTTGTTATAGTCAGTTATTGCTGTATAACAGACAAAACCCCAATTCAATTTTCTAAAACAATAAATATTTGATTATGTTTGCATATTCTGTGGGTCTATTTGATTATGGTTGTGTGTTCTGTGGGTCAGGAACTTGGAAAAGGCACAGCACAGATGGCTTACCTCTGCTCATCAGTGGCAGCTGGGAAGACTTAAAGACTGAGATCATCTAAGAGCTCGCCATTCACAGGGCTAGACAGTGGTGTCAGCTGTGGCTGACCTCTGACCTCGCCAGAGGCTGTCAGCCACAAGACCTACGGTGGCTTTTCCATGCCATTGTTCTTTTTCTTCACAGCGTAGTGACTGACTTCTAAGAGTCAGCTTCTAGGCAGAAACCTGTATCGCCTCATAGGACAGTCATATAGTGTCACTGTCACCATAGACATAGGCCTACACAGATTGAAGGGGACCAGAGACCCACATTTTAAAAGGAGTGTCAATATCACAAGGTAAAAAGAGGCCCCGGCTGGTGTAGCTCAGTGGATTGAGCACGGGCTGGGAACCAGACAGTCCCGGTTCAATTCCCAGTCAGGGCACAGGCCTGGGTTGTGGGCCAGGTCCCCTGTGAGTACCATGTGATAGGCAACCATACATTGCTGTTTCTCTCCCTCTCTGTCTCCCTCCCTTCTCCTCTCTCTAAAAATAAATAAATAAAATCTTAAAAAAATAAAATGAAAAAGAACATGGACAATGAGGTAGCTGGTTGTGGTCTGCTGGAAAACTCAGTCTGCCACAGAAGCAACTAAAATTTAAAGACTTTTTTGTCACATGTTTTGACTATGAGCATTTTGTTGTGCTATATGCTTTTGCAGAAATGATTGTTTTAATAGTAATAATAATAAATAATAATAGGGTGTGTAATAATTAATAATAGGGTGTGTAATGTACATATTGATATGAGTATATATAATATATACATAATGTATAATATAATAAATAAGTGTACTATAAGAAAAACATATAAAAATAAAAAATACAATAATAACTATTATTTTTTATGTCATGTCTATAAGAATTTATCTACAGATATGCTTTTTATGACTCTAAATTTAGTAGATAGAAACTTAAGGATTAGTATTTTTAAATAATTGAAATGCCATATGTTAGAATAAAATGGGAAATGTGAGAATGCTTTATGCATAATAAGTATTGCTCTAAGGAATTTTCATTTTAATTGTGTGTGTGTGTAACTGGCTATGAATAAAATGTGTGTCTTGCCAATTTTCAGTCAAAAAGGCATGAAAGCCACTTCCCTAAACTATAGTAAGAGAATTCTAGATAAATTTTGCAAACTATGAACAAGGAAAACTAAACCAGATAATTAATTACATAAGATTGTTGCTTAAAAATTGGTTAAAATTAGGTTACTATTTGTCAGTAAAAATTATTTTACTTTTAAAATAGATCAGATCCCTTCTTCTACAGAAACCACTAAAAGAGCCCATTGTTTGTTCAGGATGCCTGAAATTTAAATAATAAAAGCAAATTTTCACATATCAGTCATTGCTTCACCTCCTCCTCTCTGTGGAAGGGAAGAAGATGGGGGAAAGATAAAGGCAGTTCTTTGGAAGGTTATTCAAGAACAAGGTTAAAAAGATGGAGACCATAGCTCTTGTTTTCTTTCTGTAAGAATATAGGACATATGCTGTCTAAACATTTATAAATGGGGAATCTTATGGTGAATTTTGACACTTTGGCCCATACAGGAACCCTGTCCAGAGACTTAAAGGTGCAGTAACATCAGTGAATGCTTTATATATTTGATAGTGCTCCAAGTGGACTTTTCCACTTGAGAAAGAAAAAATTTTTAAGTGAGGCCTGAGTGTCCTACATTGAAATTTTTTATGTAAGTAGCTGTCTTACAATTGGAAGAGGTGTCCAATCAACTGGAAGGTCATGACTGAAAGATGAGAGAGATGCTCTTTGCAAATATGAGACCAACTCTTCTCTAGGTCCCATTGAAACAGTGATGATGCCCCCCTCAAAATAAATGCAAATTACCGAATGATGATTATTCAGTCATGCTTCTGTGTGTTTATCAAATATATACTGACGCTCTATTATATGTCAGGAGCTATGACAGGCCCTGGAAATATAATAATAAACAAAACAAAACAGGTAAGTTCCTTGCTCTCATGAAGTTTGCAGTGAAAAGTTCAGTTGTAGAGAGTGACTCATTGCAATTATTCTACAATGTTTCAAGTGTTTTGTTTCCTTAACTCTTGAGCACACGAATTTTTCTATCCCATATATTTTGCATCAAAGCAGTCACTGAGTTACCAAGAGCAACACTGCAGGTATATTGTAATAGTCTAAGAAGTTATAGAAACGCTTTTTGCTTTTTTTAATTGTTAAGAAGCATGACGTAGTTTAAGTTAAATAAATCAGTATCATCCAAATAATTGTTAATCCTATGAACCAGAAATTTTAGCCAAAGCAGGCATCCGTATTCTTCTATTATAAATTACCATGATAAGCTACAAACACTAAGATGTTTCTGGGCCTTATTTCCTTTATTAAGGTCAAGTATCTTTTATTGCTACCGTTTAAAAATGTGGGCCTTGCTTCGTTTCATTCTCCCTTCAAAAGGGGAAGTGTGGGAAAATCACTGGGTGTTTCTCAGTAATGTTTAGATTATACAATTTGTATAGAGTGTTCTCCTCCAGAATTTTGTTAAAGAAATTAACATTAAGTATTAATTGGTTTTAGAATTTGAGTTTGTGTACAATATGGGGAGGAACAACTTGCAGCAAAAAAGAATTGTGTGTGTAGAGAGAGGAAAAAGGAGAGAGAGGTTGGGGGGGAAATGCACTTATTCTTCTCGTGCTTTAGTTTCAAAGCTGCTGTTATTATTATTGTTTTTTCTGGGGTGCGTGGGGAAGACAGTTCCACTCTTTCAACATGTACGATTGAAAGTCATGTTCAATTAACAAACGCTTCACACTCACTGATCTCAAACACATTTATAGGATGGTTAATGAACAGGGTGATCACACTTCACACTTCCAATTTCCACAACAATGTTCCCAGAGTAATTAATTGTGTTTCTTTTAACTCTCAAAATTGTCCCTGTTTGGGCAATAAATTCCACAGACTGTGGAAGTTTCAAAAAAAGGTTAATGTAAAGATTTAAATCCTATTTTGATTTTGGCTTTTGAATGGTAGAAATCATTGACGATCACCAAAGTAAGAGACGGTACCTGACTTTCAATTTCGAAAATTGTTTCCTCAATAAAAACTATAGATTGAGGACTCAACCTGCATAATAACTCGTTATGTTTATTTTGGTGAATGCCAATAAAAGTGGGAGGGGAACCATTTGGAACCAGACTTTTAGGATTTCTAGTCCCATGTGGATCAGTCCTATACTATACAGCTCCTATTCTGTGTCCCCTGAAACCAAACCAAGCCAAACCAAAGTGACATTGCTGAATTTGACAATCTCCCCAGTAACAGGATGAAGCCCAGTGATGAGATGGTAAAGGTGGAGGAGCCAGGACCTCGGTGTTAATCCTTACTTTGCCCCTAACTGGAAGTGGGGGTTGGCAACCTTGGAGAATCACCCATCTCCTCGGGGGCTCAATCTCATCATCTGTGAACTGAAGAGCTTGGGATCCATCCAGAGTTTTCAGACTTTGTTGTTTGTGTGTGGAGTCGGGAGACAAGGAGGGGGTGTCAGTCAGAATATCCAAAAGCTCGTTTCTCTAACTATATCTCAGGGGGAACCCTCAAGAAAATGAAAAAGATAAAAGTGAACTACTATACTCAGAAATTTCTACCCACACCGCATTGTACTTATGCTGGTCAGGACTCGTTTGGTGGCAAATGACAGAAAACACTACTCAAACCAAAGTAGCCAACAAAGGGAACCCAGTGGCTTACATGAGCAGATGCCAAAGTAGGTAAGATTTGAGATGAAGACTCCAAAGGCGTCACAGGAACATAGTCTCTATTTTTGACTTTGCTCGTCTCTGTACTGCATCTATTTTCATGTTACCCAAGGTGTAAACATGGCCACAAAACTCTTCCAGTGTGAATTATTCCAGACTCAGTTTCCCCCAAGTCTTTCTGGTGTTTCGAATACAATGTCCGGAATTCACATAGACTGGAGCATTTTGGCTTCATTATCTCATCAATCATTCAGGCCTGAGGGATGAGGTACCCTAACTGGCCAGGCCTATTAAGAGGAGGCAAATATTAATTCTGATGGACTTGACTGTTCCTGATCTAGCATGCATCTGATCCTCAAACTGATGTAAAATTGCAACAGCCCCCTGCACTGCATTCTCCATAAATAAAGTACTTTCTGGCTTTATGTTCCTCCATACTACCTGTCACTACCTGATATACTTATTTTTGCATATTTGTTTATTTATTGTCTATGCCTCCTCAACTAAAACATAAGCTTCATGAGAGCAGATATTTTCCTAGGTCCCCTGACCTAGAAAAGTACGTGATATTGGGGGGTGGGGGGTTCATGAATGAATAACCCTGTGAGAAACATGTTATTATTTCCATTTTATAGATAAGAAAGGAAACTGAGGTTCAGAAGTAAATGTTAAAAGTGTCCAGAATCATGGAGCTATTAAACAGCTGAGCTGGAATTCACAGCACAAGGTCTAAGTCAGGAGATCACACTTTTTAATCATTATACTAGTTGCCAGGAAAAAAAAAAGAAAACTCATGTTTTTTTTAAGCATTCTGAAATTATCAGGGACATCAAGACTCCACCTCAGGTTTCCACACTAAAATGAGGCCCTACTACAGAAGATTATGTCATATTCATAAAAGAACAATCCAACTTCCCTGAAAATTAGTGCAATGTCAGCTCCATAGTTTGAAGTGAGTATTTCAGCGCCATCAACATCCTTACCTTTTGTTTACTGAGCTCAGACACCCCTATGTAACTTTCTCAAACTTCTCCCATTCATAGATGACACAGCTGGGTAGAAATTAGTCTCTAAAAATACTTTCACACAACCGACTTGTTTTCTAGTCGCTGTCTGCTTATGTTATACTCATTCCATCTGTCAATAGACGTGAGTCACACATTCGACCTTTCAGCTTTACTTGCGCACATAAATTTCTTCCAATTTCCTGTGAAACAAACACTTTTAACTCTTTAGAGTTTTGTAATTTGTACACAGGGCACTCAGGGATGATTCCAAGAACAAAGAAAGCCCTCTGTGGGATAAATTTGACTTGAGGCCTTTATAACAGAAATACCTTTTTCTTTTACTGTTTGAGTAATAAATGTAGGTCAATACACAGAGACAGACTTACATATATATTTGTATTTGTATATGGTCGTATGTACATATAACCAAACCTTCCAGGGGGCTTTCCATAATGCAGAAGCAAAACAGTTTAAAGAAGACACATGTATCTACTCGCAGATTCCTGCTCACCCTTCCCAGATCCATGTAGTTTTCCCTCTCACGGTTTATGTGAAAGAAGACTTGAAAGTTCTGGTGAGCAAGCAAAGCTGATCCCTCACTAACACCTACCTTTGATCACGACTGTTTCATCCAATTGGTCTATTTTTTTTTTTTTAATTTTGACTACACACAATAAAGTATCCAAGTTAGAAAGAGTGATGGCAGAAACACATCTCGGTTTTGACAAATTATATTTGACTGAGTTTAAATTAAAACTAGGTCCATGATTTCACAAAATCCACAAACCATCCCCCACCCCGATAAGGTCCTTTATGATGACAAGCACACAATTCCTGAATAACAAATTGGTGAAATTGACACAGATAGCAAAAACACGAAGTGTTCTTATCTAAAAATATATTCTTACCGTGAACAAAAAAGAAATAACAAGACCTGTTTCTTCTGTTCCCTCCTTGGTTACCAATCCCAGGGCAGCTGAGTGACGGGGGGCTCTTCCTTCAAGAACTCGGGAAGAGAGCTGTGCCTGCAAAGCTCCAGGAAAATGGGAAGGAGATATTCTTCCCAGTTTGGGGGTAAGGACTATCCATCTGTGCCATTCTATTTTACTTTTTGTGTCTTCTTTCCTATTACTTGGCAAATCTGTTGGCCTAAATAAAATTTTCTGACTGTACTTCCTGTACTATGGATACAGGTCTAGGATTATGGGCACATAGAGTTACAGGCTAGGATTATTACTAATGTAATCAAAAGATCTCATCTGAGGCCAAGTGAGGGGAAGGGACTTCCCCTGGTCACACACCTTAGATGTGGAATCCAGAGATCCACCTTCACTGACCAGTGCGTGGTAGGTTAGGCCACACTAATCCATGCCTCTGTCCTAGCCGGTAGGAGTGGGTGTTCTGAATCATCCCAGCAAAGCGTATAAGCCACTGTTTATCCTTAATATATAAATCTTAAATCCTGGTGTGGTTTCCCCTGAAAACCTTTTGTATTTCTCTTGTGACAAAAGTGTAAGAAAAAACACAAAATGGCCAGGGATCAGGGAGCAGCAGCACATAGCAACGGGGCACGAAGCTTAGGGGCTCCTCTAAGCCTATGGGAACAGGGTGGACATGAAGGAAATTTTGCTACAGATGAACACATGGCACCCATGGAAGGTCAGAGACATATCCCATCCCAGCTCTTTTGACCTGAAAGTGAAATTAGAGAACTAGGTGGTACAGTATAAATAAGTCTGTCTTTGAAATAAGGCAGACATGGGATCCAATCAACATTTCCAGCTAAACGGTCTTACAGAAATGCCTTAATTTTCTCAGCTATAAAATGGAGAGAATGAAGCACAAGGGTAATCATAACTAGTTTGAATTATAGGAATTAAATGACATGAGACCCTGGCAGTTTTATTCACCATTGTATCCCCAATTTCTTGGTGCTGTTAAGGAATCGATCCTCAGTCCCAGGGTTTGGCACACAGTGGGAGTGTTGTTGGTGGAAATCAGGCTTTTCCACAGGATCAAGGGGAAAGCATTCAGGGACCTATGAATGGGGGATTGTGGTATGGCAAGGTTTTGGGGGGCAAAAATAGAAGCTGCACCTGGGTCTCCAATGTCCCTTCTCTGTCTGTCCTGCCATGGAAAAAGTGCAGCCTTATCTTTAGCAAGGCCAAAGCAAAGGCCAGTATCCAGAGTTTCTGCTTCATGTTAAAGCTTAGTCCTTCAGAGCCCATTCAGTCTGCCATGGTCCCCAGTTGCTCCTAGACCCACATGGTCACGTGCACAGAGGGAGAGTGTGTTATCAGGTGTGGGACGAAGAGAGAGAGAGGAGAGAGAGTATTTTTTGTTCTCCTGGGACTATATTAGACTGGGTTTGGGAGGGACCAGGCACTTTTTCAAAATGATTAATCAATATCCCAAGTTTTCATGGGCTTTTGATAGGTCAGCCTTCCAACCAACCCCTTTTTGCCCCAGGCTAGATTGACAGGCCTCTATTATCTAGCTCCTCCCTCTGTGCCTCCCAACAATCCAGTAGCAGAGCGGGGAAGGGAGCGTGTTGATCCCTTTGGCAGAGCAATGTTATGATCCCCTGGGGTGTGAAGCTGTACTTTCCTGGTGAAACAAAGAGGCTCATGTTCCCCAGTTTATTAAGGTCAATTCTAATTCTCTTTGTGCCCATTCTTATTAATAATTAGGTAACTACCTACAGTAACAGGTGCTCTCTATACATTAGTTGTTCTTCTCTGCTCTCTCTCAACTTCTTCTGCCTAAAAGTAATGGGTCTTCTTTCAGTTGTATTGATTTTCATTATCTTGGGAATGTATGAATAGTGAAATGACTAATCAACTTATTACCAATGATTTATTTGTTTATATTAATTATTATGGTATTCCTCCAGAATAGAAAATCCTAATGACAGGCATGTCTGGAGCATAAGCAATAATGGAGATGTCTAAGAAGTAAGAAAGGACATTTAACATGTGACCAATCACAGGGTCTGTTGTCAAAATGCCACCCCATTAAGGAAATAGCTGTACTATATCCCATATAGCTTTGGCAATGCTAAGTTCAAGAAAGCTTGGGTTTCATTTAAAAAATGAATACAATTTATTACCAAGAGAATAGCACTCAAGTCCCAAACTAAAGGAGAAACGTTCTACGTAGAAAATGTGTTAGTAGTTTGGAGCATCCAAAGAGCCAAAATAATGCCAAATCTGATTTCAGATCTATATGGACGAAATAACCATGAAGAATCTCAGCCTCTTTGCTCATGCCCTCTAAAAAATAATCAAATGAGACTTCACCAGAAAATGAAGAAAACAAAATGCTGGTTGAAAATAAAACTTTCTGGCAGGAAAATCTATCACAATGATGACTCCTTCCGAGAGGGTGATTCAGCCAGCCTCCCAGGAGGCATATAAACACAGGTTGCACAGGGGAATAGAAGGTACATCATGGTGAACCGTCTGCTTCCCCAGTTCCCTGAGTGTGCACTGGCTCGCCAGCGAAGCTTTCCATCTTGATTCTCTGTGATTTCAGCACAAATTGCTTTGGGGGGTTCCTGACCTCTTCTGGAGCTTGTGAAGTTGCCAATAGGTGACTAAATCAGTGGAAAAGAGGAAAATAAGGACAAATCAGATGACTGTGTAAATATTAGAGACATTTCAGAGGACCCAGGGTATGCTGGTTTCTGATTCAAAAGGCAAATTTGTTCTGCAGGTATCTATGTTTTATGGCCTCAGCCTACTGTCCAGTTGTCAGTGTTTTGAACAAGTAACTTTCTAAATTGTATTTCATGACATCTTAGTCACAGTGCAAGGTTATGTTCCACAGGCACTGAGTAAAATGGAAGTGGCAAACAGCATACCCACGTTTGTAGCCACTTTGCTTCAGCTAGAATTGAGGTGGTCACTCCATATTTCTTTTTCCATCATTTGATATTCTGGGAAGTCTGTTTATACCCTGTCTGGAACAAGCTGGGAAACAAATAAATAAATAATGAAAACTGATCCTATTCCCGTAAGAGAAATCACTACTACAAATTATGAACAAGAATACATCAGAGAAATAGAAATCACAGTACCAGTTATGTTGGATTCCTCTCCAAAAATTTTCTCCCCAAATTAAAACTCAATAAGCCTCAACTAAATCAAACTGGCTGGATACATAACAGAAATTTAGCTTTCAAATTTTGTATTTCCACTCTTCCTTTTAGCCAATGTGTGCATTTCAACAAGATTTCTCCAAAGTTAATTCATAAACAGCAAGTCCCATTTTCCTCTTATTATCTTTGATATAGCTGAAGTTACAGTGAAATGAATCTCAATTTAAAGAGCAGTGGTTGTAAATAACACTGCAGTCAACATAGGGTGCTCATATTCTTTCAAATTAGTGTTTTGGGTTTCTTCAGATAAATTCCCAGGGTGGAATTGCTGGGTCATAAAGCAGTTTCATTTCTAATTTTTTGAGATAACTTCATACTGCTTTCCACAGTGGCTGTACAGTCTGCATTCTCATCAACAGTGCAAAAGGGATCCCCTTTCTCAACATACTTGCCAGCACTTGTTGTTTGTTGACTTATTGATGATAGTCATTTTGATACCTCATTTCTCTGATGATTAGTGATATTGAGCATCTTTTCATATGACTATTGGCCATTGGTATGTCCTCTTTGGAGAAATGTCTATTCAGGTCTTTTGCTTATTTTTTAGTTGGATTATTTTGGGGGGGTATTGAGTTGTATAAGTTCTTTATAAATTTTGGATATGAACTCCTTATCAAATGTATCAGCAAATATGTTCTCCCGTTCAGTGGGCTGTCTTTTTATTTTGTTGATGGTTTCCTTTGCTGTGCACAACCTTTTTAGTTTGATGTAGTCCCATTTGTTTATTTTTTCTTTTGTTTCCCTTGCCTGAGGAGGTTTATCAGAAAAAAAATATTGCTATGAGCAATGTCCAAGATTTTACTGCCTATGTTTTCTTCTAGGATTTTTATGGTTTCAAATCTAACATTTAAGTCTTCAATCCATTTTGAATTTATTCTTCTGTGTAGTGTAAGAAGGTGGTCTAGTTTCATTTTTCTGCATATATCTGTCTCATTTTCCCAACACCATTTATTAAATAAACTCTCTTTAGCCCATTGTATGTACTTGCTTCCTCGGCCAAATATTAATTTGTTATAAAGGCCATGGGCTTATTTCTGGGACCTCTATTCTGTTCCATTGATTTGTATGTCTATTTTTATGCTAGTACCATGTTGTTTTGATTACTATGGCCTTGTAGTATAGCTTGATATTTTGTAGCATGATTTCTCCAACTTTATTCTTTTTTTAAATATATTTTATTGATTATACTATTACAGTTGTCCCATTTCCCCCCATTTTTCCCCTCTGCCCTGCACACCCTTCCAAACTGCATCCCTCCCCCACCCCACTTTAGTTCATGTTCATGGGTCATACATATAACTTCCTTGGCTTCTACATTTCCTATACTATTCTTAACCTCCTCCTGTCTGTTTTCTACCTACCATTTATGCTGCTTATTCTCTGTACCTTTTCCCCCTCTCTCCCCTTCCTACTCCCTCACTGATAACCCTCCATGTGATCTCCATTTCTGTAATTCGGTTCCTGTTCTAATTGTTTGCTTAGTTTGTTTTTGTTTTTGTTTGTTTTTAGGTTCAGTTGTTAATAGCTGTGAGCTTGTTGTCATTTTTTTTTATCATCTTCTTTTTCTTAGGTAAGTCCCTTCAACATTTCATATAATAATAGCTTGTTGATGATGAACTCCTTTAAGTTGACCTTATCTGGGAAGCACTTTATCTGCCCTTCCATTCTAAATGATAGCTTTGCTGGATAGAGTAATCTTGGATATAGGCCCTTCCTTTCATGACTTTGAATACTTCTTTCCAGCCTTTTCTTGCCTTCAAAGTTTCTTTTGAGAAATAAGCTGATAGTCTAATGGGAACTCCTTTGTAGGTAACTGTCTCCTCTTCTCTTGCTGATTTTAAGAGTCTCTCCTTATCTTTAATCTTGGGTAATGTGATTATGATGTACCTTGGTGTGTTCCTCCTTGGATCCAACTTGTTCGGGACTTTATGAGCTTCCTGGACTTCCTGAAAGTCTATTTCCTTTGCCAGATTAAAGAAGTTTTCCTTTATTATGTTTTCAAATAAGTTTTCAATTTCTTGTTCTTCCTCTTCTCCTTCTGGCACCCTATGATTCAGATGTTGGAATATTTAAAGATTTCCTGGAGGTTCCTAAGCCTCTCCTCATTTTTCTGAATTCTTGATTCTTCATTCTGTTATGGTTGAATGTTTCTTTCTTCCTTCTGCTCCAAACCATTGATTTGAGTCCCAGTTTCCTTCCCATCACCATTGGTTCCCTGTACATTTTCCTTTATTTCACTTTTCATAGCCTTCATTTTTTCTCTAATTCGCAACCATATTCAATCAATTCTGTGAGCATCATGATTACCAGTGTTTCGAACTGTGCATATGATAGGTTGGCTATCTCTTCGTCACTTGGTTGTATTTTTCCTGGACCTTCGACCTGTTCTTTCATTCGGGCCATGTTTTGTTTTGTTCTTTTTGCCTCGGTGCACCTGTTATGTAGTAAGAGGGAGAGCCTTAGTGTTCACCAGGGCAGGGTAACCACGTCACTGTGTTGTGGTGCTCTATGTGCGGGAGGGGTCTGAGAGGGAACAGTGCCATTTGCTCCACTCTCTGCCAGTTTTCAGTCACCTCCTCAGCTACCCACAATCAAATTGGGCCCTTCTCTGCTGATTCCCAGGTGGGTGGGCTTGTGTGCATTCTAGGACCCTGTGGAACTCTCTAATAAACTCTCCAGTGAGGCTGGGAGTTTCTCCTGCTGCCGCCTCAACCCCCACAGGTGTTTTCAGTCAGAGACTTTGAGGCTTTATTTTCCCTCACTGAAACCCTGGTTGGGTGGTCTGTCTCGCTCCCCAGTTGTTCCTCCCAGTTTATCTGCATGCGAAGGTGGGACTGCCTGGTCTGCTAGCTGCCACCTTGCCCTCCCTGGTCCTCCAGCTGCTGCCTTGCCACGAGTCCTCTAAGTCTGGCT
Source organism: Micronycteris hirsuta (assembly GCA_004026765.1). Classification (NCBI taxonomy): domain Eukaryota; kingdom Metazoa; phylum Chordata; class Mammalia; order Chiroptera; family Phyllostomidae; genus Micronycteris; species Micronycteris hirsuta. The sequence goes on from PVJI01002846.1 coordinate 119,190, forward strand.
GCCCTGCTCCACCCCGCTTACCGGTCTGGGTGAGTGTTTCTTCTTTAACTCCTTGGTTGCCGGACTTCCATACAGTTTGATTTTCCATACAGTTCTGGTTGTTTTTGTTTTTAAATTTGTTGTTGTCCTTCTTTTGGTTGTGCGAGGAGGCACAGTATATCTACCTATGCCTCCATCTTGGCCAGAAGATCCTACTTTATTCTTTATCCTTTCTCAAGATCACTGTTCATGGCCTTTTGAGGTTCCATATAAATTTTTGAAATAGTTGTCACAGTTCTGTGAAATATGTCTTTGGTATCTTGATAGGAATTATATATGTTCATTGCAGTTTTATTTACCATTGCCAAGATTAGGAAGCAGTGCAAGTGTCCATTATAAGATAAGTGGATAAAGCAACTATGGTATATTTACACAATGCAAAATACTAGTTGGCTGTAAAAAAGAAGAAACTTTTACACTTTGTAACAGTATAGATGGACCTGGAGAACAATATGCTAAGTGAAATAAGCCAGTTAGAGAAAGACAAATATCATATGATTTCACTCATATGTGGACTACAATGAACAAACTGAACTAACAAGTAAAATAGAGACAGACTCATAGATAGAGAGCAGGCTGATAGCTCTGCAGGGGCAGACACTTAGGGGGTGGAAGCATTGAGCAGAAAAGAAGAAGGACCCATGGACAATGGTGTGGTGATTGCTGGAGGGAGGGGTTGAGTGGAGGTGGAAGAGGGTATAAGGGAGATAAATGGTAATAGAAAAAATACAATAGAAATTTTTAAGAAGAATAATATAAAAAGGAAAAATAAAGAAAATAAATAAATAAATAAAAATTGCCCTGGGGAAAAAAATCAATGATGTAGTTAAACTGGCCAGCCCTGTTGCGCATTGGGCACTGTAATCCTAAAATAATAATGTCAAGTGCTCATAAAAGTCTTTACGTTGCCCAAAGTATCTTCACATGCAGTCACCTTCTGTTTTTACACAAAGAAGGATCAAACTGTCAGGCAGTTAATTGGAGTGATACAAGAGTTGTACACAGAGCTGGTTATAGAACACAGTTTACCCAAACCACCAATATGGTCCCACTCATGTTAGTGGCAGCCCACATACAGATGACTGTTTTTCCTTCAGTATCATTTCACAGCCAACATTTCTGCCATCGGTGTTGTTTTCATCCGACTTTGCCACTCCAGATAACAGGCTTTCAGATGCCTGGCAACTAAAATCTCAGAAAGGAAGCAGTGTGGATACCCTGGGGCCACTCCATGCCCCACCACACCAGTTTATTTGACTGCTCTTAACTCTTGAATCCTTGCTCGCTCAATAACTATCCAGACTTGATGTCAGATCTACATGTAGATCAAAATGAAGCCACTTAGTTGTGAGAAATGTACTGAAATCCTCTAAAATGAGCCTCCTGATAACACAGTTAATGGTTGTTTTTAGGAGTAAATGACTGGCAATGCATCTAGCTGTATATTATTGACAATCAATAAGTGTTTTCCTTTTACTCACCCCCACTTTCTGTACCTCAGACATACATCTCTTAAATTAACATAATGAGATCTTCCCACAATGTTCTGCCTCATGCCAATAGGCAATGACTTGCCGTAAATTGAGGCCCACACCTATTTACTTACGAGCAGATTATTGCCCAAACCCAGCTGATGCATGAGTGTAAGTTGCTTCGTCACAAAGGTCTTGCTTTAGAAGATACAACATTTATTTTACCATTTTATTGTGAAATTATATCTCACATTCAAAGAAATGAAAAAGAAAAAAGAATGTCCAGAATAATGATTATAATTCAAACAATTCTGTAATTAATGCTCAAGAAATAGAACACCTTCATCAACCCAGATTTCCTGAGGCTACCGCTTTTCTCAGAGAGAGCCACATACATATATAGAAAGAAATTATGATATTGTAGAAAAGGCATAGGTTGTAAAATCTTACCGACCTGAGATTAATTTTGTTTCTCTCACTTGTAATCTGTGTGACTTTGGCCAAGTCACTTAATCTCTTTGACCTTTAGCACCCACAGCTGTAAATGGGAGTGATAAAACCCAGATTTCAGTGGAGCTGTGAGCTGGCTATATGTACACAGACACATGCATGTGTAGATATGTTTGTGGAGGAACATACACAGTTACTGTTACACAGTGAACAGTAAGTAAGTATTACCATTAGAAATCATGCATACTTTGTATATTTCAAAGGCATTGTTATATATATTGGTTCAATACATGACAACTTTACTTATTCCAGGAATCTAAATTATAAACATTGGCTTTGGTTAAATTTGTCTTTTCAGTGATAATGAATCTGAAAAAATAATGATATTTGGGGGGCAAAAGGGTATTTTAAATCAGAATATAGGAGATTGATTTAACAAATGTTTAGGCATTGTTTGTGTGTGCTACAAATTAAAAGCACTTGTTAAAATATGCCCAGCAGGATTTCCAATTAGATTGTACATTGTTATTTACTAAAATGTTACAGAAGAGAGCCCTGGCTGGTATAGCTCAGTGGATTGAACGCTGGCTGTGAACCAAAGGGTCGCCAGTTCGATTCCTAGTCAGGGCACATGCCTGGGTTGCAGGCCAGGTCCCCAGTGGGGGCCATGTGAGAAGCAACCACACATTGATGTTTCTCTCCCTCTCTTTCTCCCTCCCTTCCCTTCTGCCTAAAAATAAATAAATAAAATCTTTAAAAAAAATAAAATGTTACAGAAGAGATATTTTATGAAAATGTTCTAAATTCAAACTGAACTAATTGACCAAAATAGCCATCCTTAATTAATCTGCCTTAATGGAGTTTCAACAAATTCTTACTGCATTTCTATCAATAGCCTTTTGTAGCAAAACAATTTTTAAAACTATGACTACATTGAATGAATTGTTAAATGATCTCCTTATAAAACAAATCTCAAATGCTAGAATATTCTAGCATTACATAATTAAGAAAATCTACACATAAATTAAGACAATGAAAGAATGGTCCCAACTCTTCTAAAATTCCCAGGAGCTACAATATTTTGCTTAACTAACTTTTGCACATTTGCGAATGAGAGCAAAAGAAAGTTTGGATGCTTTTTATGAGGGGAAGGTTAGGAAAGGGCTAACTGGGAATACATTTAGATGATCAGCATTTAACCCTTCGTGTTTAGTTTTGACTGTTGCCCCCGCCCCCCGCCCCGCTCCCAGCTGAGAAAACGTGCATGGGCCACTTTATTTGCCCACAACAGTGAGTGTGTCATGTCCTTGTCATGTCTTGGGTTTGAGTCCCATCTCTGAAACTCTCCGTATTTGATGTGGATTCCATAATGTCTTTTAGCTTTGGTTTCCTCACCCTCGAAATGGAGGTAACAATTCTATCTGTACCTACATCAAACATTTATATTAAGGCTCAACTAATAATGTATGTAAAATATACTTCTAACAACCACAAATTGATAATATTAATGAAAATTATGATTACTATGTTCTTATCATACCAGAGCTTAGTTAACTCAAGTTTTATAAGCTGCGATGTTCTTGAGATGGATTATTTTACAGCTACTATTTCACTGTTTACCTTACTCTGGGGATGGATATATTTAGAATATAAAAGAAAAAGTTTTGTCTATGGCTACATACTTTGTCGATTAATGATTCTAAGAAGAAATATCAGCTTTATATTTTCGTTGGATCAATCAAGTGGAATATTACCCCCTAGGAAGGCACTAGTTATTATTCAAGCACTTTGAAAAGTCACTTTTACATTATGATGGATAAGGTTGGTTACTTTGAGACTTGTAGTTACAATTATTCTTTAAATCATATGACTATAGATTAAGTGTGGATACAGAATTGAGCACATTAAATGTGTGTAGATCCATCAAGGAAATTGCTATAACATGGTTTCCTCTTTCCAAAAGGTTCTTACCCCCCTCTTCATATTGAAATCTGACACATACTTCAGAGTTCAGCTGAACTGTTGCCTTTTCTATAATGATAATTTCCCAAGCAGACTTAATTTATGGCCTCTCCTCATCCTCAAAACATTGCTCCTCTTTTACAACATTTATGCTGTCTCTTCATCCATTAGATCCTGGCATCCTTGAAGTCAGGAACCTAGTCTCACTCATTCTTGTATCCTTTGGGTTATAATAGTGCCTTCATCCTTTCTCATTGTGGAGGCAAATGTTAGTTTTCCCCAATTGCGGTGGTCTCTCAGTATCTACAGGGGTTAATTTCAGGACCACCCAATACCAGTATGCCCAAATCTCTGATATTAAATGGGATGTTATTTGCCTATACCTATGTTTTTATATAGGCTAAGTAGAGTATGCCTACATATCACCTCATTCTCATGGATTTGGCATAGTGCTACGCATGTGCAAATTCAACTTTAGCTTTTTTGAACTTTCTGAGATTTTTAAAAATATTTTTGATCCATGTTTGACTCAGCTGACACAAAACTCACAGATATGGAAGACCCACTGTATCTGACCTTATCTTCTTATATTTTTCACTTGGGCATATGACTACCCAGAATAATGACCATTTTTCCAAATTTAGGCGTGACCTTGTGGCAAAGTTCACCCAAGTACTGATTTAAGAACAGGAATTATGTAAGAGAATTCTGGATTGCTGCTTTCAAAGGGAAATGTTAGATTTTTCTCCTACTTCTTTCTCCTTCCTTATGAGTGACCTTGAAACACACAGATCAAGGCAACATTCTAGGGAGCAAGAGTGACAAGCCATAAAGAGACTGTGTCCCCAACACATGAGCCACCACCCTAGTTCTGTGTGCTTAGAAGCAGACTGTTAGGTGAAAAAGAATCAGACTTCTATGTTTAAGCTTCTATTGCTTTGAGTCTCTGTAATCATAGTCAAAGTTATACCCTAACAAATGTACTTCTATACTGGACATACAAATAATAATTTTTGGACACAATATAATCATGTTTACATGATGTAAATTGAAGCAGTTGTCTATTAATTAATGTAGCCACATTAAAGAACCTTTGGGCATTATTTATCATTTTTGCCCCTCCAGCTTACAGGTCATCTAAGATTTAGGGTAAAAATACATTTGAGTTATTTATTTATATCATCAACATTTTTTGTGGTGTTTAAGAGCAAGCCCTTTTCTTTGGGAGTAGTATTCCAACAGGAGATTACAGAAAGAGTATCATTCACTCATTTATATAGCATTGGCTATGAATTTAAATCTATAATATATTAGAGATAGTTTTGTTCATTTTCTATGACTTCATATAGGCTATTTCCATTTTCTGGGGAGACTCTATATTTGGGGCTACTTTATATCCTTTTCATCCTTTTGATCTCAATTTAACTATTGTTTCCTTTGAGAAAGCCCTCCCTGTGCTTAGAGACTTATTAAAATTTAATATAACATGGTGTCATATTTTATAGCACATATTATTATTGCAGTTCTATAATACTTTCTTTAGGTTTTAATTTAATGCCTGATTCTCCCACCAGACTAAGTTCGAGGAGGGCAGGACCGTGTCTGTAAAATTTACTGATGTATCCTGAGGGCCTGGAATATTCTATATATTCACTAATTATTTGGTGGGAGGAAGGAAGGAAAGCAGGCAGGAAGGAAGGAAGGAAGGAAGGAAGGCAGGAAGGAAGGAAGGCAGGCAGGCAGGCAGGCACCACAACCATGTAAAGAGGGAGAACTAGAAGCCATTTTTGGATCCGAATATTTGAAATACCCACATAATGGAGGAAAATGTTTCTAAAAAGAGAAAGTTTTGAATCATTAAAATTAATTTCTTCTTTATTCTGTGTTGGTAGTTATAGTAAGAAAAGAATAAGATTTTTTTTTTCAATTTTCTCCAGAGCCTAATAAATTAAAGCTTGAAAACTTTGCATATTTGCAAAATCAGCAGCTACCTCCAAAAAATTCGCTATAGTATCTCGGGATGTATGCCCAGGATCTTCCATTTTCTCTTATTTCTTGAACAAGAACTTGCCGAGAGGGGTTTGATCAGGCCCCCCTCGGCGTCGCCAGCCTGACTGCATTTCCTGGTCCTCTAGGTGGTGTTGGAAGTGTCACTGGAAGGAGCACTGCCAAGTCGAAGATGACTGCTTAAGACTCTGCATGCAGATAGGGACAGGTGTCTTCATCTGGCTGCTGGCACTTTCTGTGCCGTGAGAAGTTTCCTGTTAAAGCAAAAGAAAAAAAATGATAAAAAAGTTTCTTTTGAAATAGGAATTTTAAATTTTCAATGCATTTCAAATCGAAAGTATTTGACACAGTTGATCTTCCTATTCATCGATACGCTTTCTTCCTTTGGCTCCAAGATACCACATTCTGTTGGTTTGCTTCCTACCTCACAGGTCACTTCCTCTTGGTCCCTTTTGCTCATTAGAATGTCTCATAACTCATTCTTAGGGTCACTTCTCTTTCCTACCTGCACTTCCTTAAAGACTTTTATTTATACTAATCGGTATAAATGTGTCCACGGTTCTAAATGTGTCCAGCTGCCTACCTGACAAGTTTGCTGGCTGTCCACAGTCATCACCAGTTCACCACGTGGACAACTGAACATCTGTTCCAGTGCCAGACTTGCATAATCTCAGCTGATTGAAACTCAAGTTTCCAGTTGTGAGGGGAAAAAAGTGACATGAGGACATCAGCGTTGAGGCCTCTCCTTCACATTTCACTGTTGACTCAGCAGGGCATCTTGTGTATTCTCCTTCCAAGTACAGCAGGGCCCTCGCCTGCAGAGGATAAGTTTCAAGACCCCCAGGGGACGCCTAAACCCCAGAGAGGACTCAACTCTATATATACTATTTTTTCTTATACACACTTGTATGTATGTGTGACAAAGTTTAATTTCTAAATTAGGCACAGTAAGAGATGAACAATAACAAATAATAAAATAGACAATTATGACAATGCATACAATAAAAGTTTGAAAAATGTGTGTGGTCTCTGTCTCTCAAACTGTCTTATTGTACTCACTCTTCTTCTTGTGGTGATGTGAGATGACACAGTGTCTGAGTGGATGAGACAAACTGAAGCGGAATTTTCCATTTAGTCATCTTGGACCACGTTTGACCATGAGTGCCTGAAACTGCAGGAAGGGAAACCATGGGTTTGGGGGGCTACTGTATATCCATTCTCTGGCTGTTTCTCAGTTCTTTCACTGTCACCACTGTGGCCTGGATCCACATTATCTCCCCCTGCATTATTGAATATAATCTCGTAGGTGGTCTCCCTGATTTTACAATATCCCTGGCCTATCACCTCATCTTCAACCAAAAATCAGGGTGGTCTTAAAATATAAGTCATGTCATGTCACCTTTGCCTCCAACCACTGTCACGTCTCTCACAAGTTTACAACTCAAGTCCTTTACTGCGTGACCTTGAGTGGTCTGCTCCATGAGCTGCCCGACCTCATCTCCGCCCCTCCCAGTTGCTCGCTGGGCCTCAGCCGTGCCGGCCTGCTTCGGCTCTGCCAGTGCGGCAGGCCCGCCCCGACGCTGGCGGCTCCTCTAGCTGCAGTGCTCTTCCCCAGACAGGGACAGGGCTAACTCTCTTACCACCTTTGGACTCTGCTCAAATGTCCCTTCCTGCACCACCCCCCGACCACCTGACTCTTCCTAATCCTCCCGATGTATTTATTCTCTGCTGCTTCTTCCCTAACTATGGAAACTTCACCTTAGTTATGAGTTTATTATGTGTGTTATATGTCGTGCGCCTCTCCCGTGAGAATAGAAGCTCCACTAATACGCAAAACGTTATTGTCTTAATTAATGATAACTTGAACAGTTTCTGGAACATAGAATTTCAATAAATATTTATTGAATAGATGACACTTTCTCACTAAAGACAGGGACAGGTCATGTGTGCCTACTCTCACTGCTGCTACACAGTGTATACTGGATGTCCTAGTCAAAGCAGGAGGGCAAGAAAAGTGTTATAGATAATAGGAAGTCACTTTTAGGACTGTTTGCATATAAAATATATATCTAGTATAAAACCAGAAAGTCAGCCAAAGAGATCTAAGAACTAATGAGAGAATTAAGTAAGGAAATTTTTTAAATTCAGTAAATTCATATGCAGTAAATTTATATTTTTTAAAATTAATACTTTTATATGTACCAAAAGTGACCAAATATGAAAAATAAATCCATGGACAAAAATAGAATCTAATTTGCAATATGAAAAGACTAAGTAAAATGCCTAGAAATATACCTAATGTGAAAGGTTCGAGGCTTACATTAAGAAAATTATAAAACAGAATACCATAAATAAATTGAGTAGTATACCAAGTTCATGAATAGAAAAATATATTATTATAGACAGAAAAATTTTCCCAAAACAATTATGATTTTAATCAAAATATAAAAAATTCATAGAATTTGCCAATGTATTTCAATTTCAAACAGAAGAAAAATATTTAAGTATATCCATTATTCTTCTACAAAAGGTTAAATATATATTTATATATTTATAATTATATATATAATTAGTACAGGAATAGTATTTCAAACCTCTTAGGAAAAGATGGACTGTTAAATAAATTATGTTCAGGTAATTGGCTGTTTATTATGAAAATAATAAAGTCTGTAATGCAGACATATAGTAAATTATATTTTTGATGGATCAAAGAGCTAAAATTAAATTACCTTAATACTGTGAAAAATATAGGAGAATATGTTATACTTTAAAGTAGAGAAGAGCTTCTTTAAGAAAACTATAAAACCCAGAAAGCCTAAGAAATAAATTACCCCCTCCACCCTCATAAAGATGAGTACAAATAATGTTTTAAAATAGGTTAGCATATAGGCATCATTAACATTCTGCATGAATATTCAGGATACATAAAGAGTTCCTTCAAATCAGTTTTCAAAAATATATACAACTCTCCAAAGCCTCCAGAAGATAAAATATATGAAAATATAGCTTATAAAAAAAGAAAAGCAGGCAAATAAATAAGAAAAGACTTAATCTTACTGATAATCAGAAAAATCCAAACTGAAAGAGAGGGACTTTTTTACACATCTAATAAATATAATCGTTTTAAAGGTTGCCAACATGGAGTATCAACCAAGACGGAGGAAAATGTATCATGCACCCCAGGGTAACAGATGAGTACCTTGTAAAGCCATTTGTATAATGACCCCACTGCCCTGCCACTCTCTTTTGAACATTGCTTATGAACCTAGAAGGCTCGAGAGCTCATGTATTTTTGTTTTGCTTTTATTTCTTTCTAAATGAGAAAAGGAAGAAAAGAAGAAAAGCCTGTAAGTAGCACTCTCTTCTTTGTGATGGATGCCATTTTTTCTCATTGATTCCAATGACTCCTATCAATTAAACCAACATTTATTGACTACTTGCTGCCTCTCAGTTACAATTTGTATAGCAAAAAATACAGGTAAATTAAAAAGCAGCAGCAACAACAGACAGTGAATCAGAGCCCTGTTTACTTTCTGGGCTGCTCCATCTATTGGACCAGGAAGACCCCCTCATAAGTATCTCTTACTCAAGATAGATTAAGTGCTCTGATAAAGGCATACTCCAAGTGCTACGGGACCGTGGGGAGGAAGAGATTAATCACTACCATTACCACATTTTTAAAATCAATTTATCAGGATCCCAGCTTTGCAATTAAAGGAAATTTGCCAAGGCACTTAGAACAAAAGTATCCATTTATAATTTTCTTTCACTAATCCTCTCCTTCAGGCCTTTTCACCCAGTGGGCAGTCTACAATCAGCATGGTTTTTATTTTATTTTATTTTTTCGACTCTCTGGTCAAAGTATGACTCAGAATGGGAAACCAACTAGGGGTACAGTGTCAATGCCTTCTATGGCTTCACTTTTGCCATTTGTAATCTCAGAAATACCATACAGTAAAGGTCATTCATTCTACCAGCATGAAAAATAGTTTGGAGAAAAAAATTGAACATAATAAATTTGAGAATTCCTTACACTCCCAAAATGGTAAGGAGTTCTACTGGTCATTTATTTGGAAGATACTGTCCTGTTGATTAGTTCTAGTTTTCTATTCGCTGTACATTATATCATTTATTCAAATTTACAACAAAGCCTTTAGCAATTAAATGAAGCACAAGGAACTATTTTTTGTTACTAAATTAAAAATTAAATTTCTTCTCAACTTTTATTCACTTATTTTTCAACTAACATTAGTTGAGCATCTAATAAGTTCAAAATACTTCTCTAGGCACTAGGAACACAGTGGTAAACTAAATACACTAAGTCCCTGGAGTCATAGGACTTGTTTTTCTGTTAGAGGAAACCAACAACAAATAAAGCACAAATTTCATATGGCAATAGGTGTTAAAAGGTTCAAGACAGGGGCATACTTAGGGGATAGCAAGTGATAGGAACACAGGCTATTCTGAGATAAACTGGTAAGGAAGGAAAGTTCAAAAAAAATGATAGCACATGCAGCATAAAGATATGAGCAAATGCCACTCCAAGTAGAGAGAATCCCAAGTGCCAAGACCCAGAGAAAGAACAAGGTATGTTTCAAGAACTCTTAGAAGTAGAGTGATCTACTGGGCCAATTGTTGGCCTGAGGACTCTTGGGATACCAAAACAGAAAATCCCAGGAAAACAGAGATGTGTTGATCATCCTACTTGGAAAGCGCTCTCATCACCAGATGGATAAAGAGTGGACAAAGTGGTGGGAAATGAGTTTACTGAGGTAAGGCGGGGCCAGATAATGGACAGCCTGAGAATCTGGTAAAGCGACTGCAATGGCAGAAACCTTTGGAGGAATATGATCAGGAGAACCATGTGATCTGAGTTATTTATGGTGGTGGAATAAGTAGGTATCTACTTTATTGAAAAGGCTTACTGTTTTCTCTCAAGTCAGAAACAGAAGGTTGGGCAGCCTTCCTATCAGTCTAAGCAATTCTTGAAGGTCAGTGTTAGAAAATTCTCAGAAGTTTCACCTGCTCTCAACAGTATTTCTAAAGATATATTAGAAATAATTTCTGTAAATGCTTTAGGGCTTCCCTGTTTGTTAAGAATCTTGAACGAACAGTTTTCCCATAGAGGAAAAGGTTGAAATAAACTAAAATGGCTTTGTTGCTACAGGTAAGAGTCCCAGACTGGGGCATGACCCATTAGTCACCTCTCAGTCATTCTGAACTGAGCGCACCAATGGGATCACTGATATGATTTGAGCCCAGGAGTTCTTTATTCTGCAGAAATACTGGAGATTTTTCTCACTATACTTTCTGTGTTAATATCTCTTTTTGGGGGTATATTTCCTGGAAAGTCTAAAAGCAATTTCTCTAAGCTAAGAAAATGCCCTTATCTTTTGGCCCAAATGGAGACATATAACCCTTCATGGCTACAAATGACTTCCTCCAAATGAACTTGTGTTCAGTCAGATTGTAACAGCAAACTAGTTAAAGGCTGTCTTTCATGCCGTGCTTCACCCTACTGAGCTTCAAATTATCTAAAGCATAGATGCAGAGAATTAATGAAAAGATTAAAATAACTAGGAAAGAGGAGAAAGTGGTGGGGAGATTATGAAAGTGAAGGATCAAAGAGGAAAGAAAAATGAAGTGAAGGAGAGGAAGGATTTCATTTAATGAGAATGCAGCAAAAGCTCACTCTCCCTTGGAGATCACGAGGGGCCAAGGACATTCCCAAGTCCTCCAACTGAAGAATTTCTTAAAAGAAGGATGAGAAAGGTAAGAATGAAAGAAAGGAAAGAAGAAGTTATAAGCACAGTATTTTCCTAATTTCTTTGGACCCCAAGCTCTCCATGAACCTGCCTGCCCCATTTTTGGCCACTTTTTTTCCAAATTCATTTTTGTTGGATATTCATTCTATAATTAATTGCATGTTCTTATGTATATTTTATTGATTATGCTACCGCAATTGTCCCATTTTATTCTGTCCTTTATTCCCCTCCACCCTGCACTGCCCCTACCTCCAGCATTCCCCACCTTAGTTCATGTCCATGGGTCATACATATAAGTTCTTTGGCTTCTCTATTTCCTATACTATTCTTAACCTCCTCCTTTCCATTTTCTACCTACCATTTATGCTTCTTTTTCCCTGTACCTTTCCCCCAATCCTCCCTCCTCTCTGATAACCCCTGTGATCTCCATTTCTGCGATTCTATTCCTGTTCTAGTTGTTTGCTCAGTCTGTTTTTGTTTTTGCTTTTTAGGTTCAGTTGTTGAAAGTTGTGAGTTTGTTGTCATTTCACTGTTCATATTTTTGATCATCTTCTTTTTCTTAGATAAGTCCCTTCAACATTTCATATAATAATGGCTTGGTGATGATGCACTCCTTTAAGTTGACCTTATCTGGGAAGAACTTTATCTGCCCCTCCATTCTAAATGATAGCTTGGCTGGGTAGAGTAATATTGGATGTAGATCCTTCCTTTCATGACTTTGAATACTTCTTTCCAGCCCCTTCTTGCCTGTAAGGTTTCTTTTGAGAAATCAGCTGATAGTCTAATGGGAACTCCTTTGTAGGTAACTGTCTCCTTTTCTCTTGCTGCTTCTAAGAGTCTCTCCTTATCTTTAATCTTGGGTAATGTGATTATGATGTACCTTGGTGTGTGCTTCCTTGGGTCCAACTTGTTCGGGACTCTCTGAGCTTCCTGGACTTCCTAGAAGTCTATTTCCTTTTTCAGATTAGAGTAGTTCTCATTTATTATGTTTTCAAATAACTTTTCAATTTCTTGCTCTTCCTCTTCTCCTTCTGGCACCCCTATGATTCGGAATGTTTAAAGTTGTCCTAGAGGTTCCTAAGGCTCTCCCCATTTTTTTGAATTCTTGTTTCTTTGTTCTGTTCTGGTTGAATGTTTATTTCTTCCTTCTGTTCAAAATCATTTTTTGAGTTCTGATTTTCTTCTCTTCACAGTTGGTTCCCTGTATATATTTCTTTTTTTCACTTTGTATAGTCTTCACTTCTTTTATTTCACATCTGTACTCAGTCATTTCTTTGAGCATATTGATTACCAGTGTTTTGAACTCTGCATCTGATAGGTTGGCTATCTCCTCATCACTTAGCTCTTTTTCTGGAGTTTTTATCTGTTCTTTCATTAGGGCCATACTTCTTTGTCTCAGCACACCTGTTATGTTGTAAGGGGTAGAGACTTAGGCATTCACCCCTTTTTGATTAGCATGTAAAATTATTTCTTCTTAGGAACAGACACTGGAAAAAAGAAAATAGAAAATATAAATAATTTTAAAATTGTTGAACAAAAATGGAAGAATTATTGCTAAATTTTTATTTCAATCTTTTCTGCCTTTATTATTATGCTTTAAAATGTATAGAAATCAATATGCAGAGGGATGCATGAGGATAGAACCCAATTTATTGTTGAATATACAGTATCTTGTTTAAATTTAGTTTAAGTAGATTTATAATTAAATGGATGTTACATAGGTATATATAGCATAGAGTATACATAGCACCACGTATATATAGCACACGGTCAGAGCAATGAGCCTGTTTGTGAGATTACAACCCTAAGGAATTTATCATCAAAGTCTGAAACAAAGAATAACACATGTATTACTGTGGTTTCCAAGGTAAGAAATAAGAATAAATGCAGACAAACTGAAACTATATAATAATCTACACAATCTTAAGAAGCCATTTTGCACTGGAATCAAGGTTGTAGGACAGTCATTAAGTAAAACATCTCATAATCAGGCATGTCATGTCTTGGATAGAAGCAACGGAAATTTGAGAAGACGAGACCAAGGACTGGCATAAGAGAAGGCATCCAAGAAAACTGCCCTGTTTTAATTTATAAACTTAGTAATACTCAGTCAGGCGTGTGCTCAGCACAAAAGAGAAGATAAAGGAGATAGACAGGATCTTAGCCTCTTTTAGAGATTAGGTCAATTATCATTTATTGAACTTCTGTGTGCCAGATACCAGGATTTACAATGCATTATCTCACTTTATTCTGACCAAAATAATCAGGGGTGCATTAGCAAATTTAAATGACTATTATAATAAAGATCACTAGGGATCACTCATATCCAGTTCTTACTTCCTTTCTGGCACACAGTAATATTCTAGTTTCCAGGCACCTTGAAGTCAGACAAAGTTGCACAACCAGTTTCTAGCCAATGAAAGCAACTACCTTCTGGACAAGGCAGTTATGATCTTGTATGACACCTCCACACATTCTCCTCTTCTGAACAAGCATGAAGGCCACATGTGACAATGGCAGAGCCAGAGGACAGAAACAACCTTCAGCCTGAGTCATTGTTCAGCAGAGGTTTCTGAGACTAAAAATCTGCCCAATCCACACTGGACTTAGTCTGAGTAAGAGATAAATATTCTTTGCATTAAATCACTAAGATTATAGGATTTATTTATGACTACAGAAGAGCACAGCCTATCCTTATTAATATACTTATATATAATATACAGTGGGCAAAAGGTAGAGTTAGATGTTAAAATCTATACTTGCCTAACTCCAAAGACCAAGCTCTTTACACTCTATCACACTGCTTTTAACAAGCAATGCAAAACCACTGCAGATGTATGGTGACTCACACTCTATATGCCCTATAAACTCAAAATAAAATAGATATCATTTTTAACTCAAGCTCATGATTGTAGGTGGGCTTTGACTTGGATCTTGAAATGAATGCAAGAGCAGGTGAAGAACTGTCAATAAAAAGAAAGGGGAGCTGTATAAAACTAGCCCTAGAGGTGGACATGAGAATGACCTATTTGTGGAGGAGAGATATATACTGGGAAACCACGGGATATATGATTAAAACAGAAGAGGGAATTTTTTCTTGAGAATCTCAATGCCAGACTGAGGAACTTAGATTTAAGATGGCGGAAAATGGTGGGGAAGGCACTGGACCAAGAGTCAGTAGTGATGAAATACAATATTTCATGCTGTTATCAGCAGCTTCATCTCTGCTGACCACAAGAACCTCCTTTTTAAAGAGTGGCTGTAGCCTGAATCATCTTTAAGATCCCTTCCTAGCTGTGGTTTTTCAAGCCTGCATCTCAAAGTTTCTTGTGTGGATCCATTGGTTGTTCTATTTAGGGAATATAAGAACTGATGACTTTTGATAATCACCAGCTTTTTAATATAATGACTAATAATCAGAGTTACAAATATCTGCATACTTAGATCAGAAAATACAAATATTTTGACATGCCACAGGCATAAAGTCAAAGGGATGATTCTGCTGCTATAGGTATAGGTGTGAACCCATCTATAGGCTAAATTGAATAACTATTGTTTTCCAATGATGGTCCAGCCGTCATCGCCTTCTCTTGGGCAAAGCTTACTCTCACCAAATACCAAGAACTTCATCACCAAATATTCTGCCCTCAAGACCTTATTCCATCTCTCTCCAAAGGATGTCCCTCTTAGGAAGCCACTCTGTTCAGAGGCAGAGGGAAAGGTAGCATATATGACTGCATATGAGCATAGGCATACATTGACTGTCCTATAAATGCTAGCAATCTGTTGAACACTAAAAATTATATAAATCTTAGCAGCTTTACTGATGCTTCATACACAAGCAGCTGTTGTTTCTTGGTCGCCTGATTAAATATGCTGCAAAATTTCTCCCAAGAAAATCTCACCAAAGTTGATTCCAGCAAATCCTTCCTAGCATCACTGCTAGCAACTTCAGCATCTGAGCGATTCCAAGAAGAGAGTCAATCAACAGTAACTCCTTCAAGGGGGCCTCTGTTTTTCCTTTTAAGACAAAGCAGTTGTAACACCTGACCAAGAATTCTAGTCTTGGCTCTGCTATTAACCAGAGACACTCAACATTTCCTAAATGAAGTTTTGACTATTTCAGAGAGACATTATGTGGATTGAAATGTGTTTTTGACAATCTCTCTCTATATATATGTGTATCTATTTCTACATCATATACATACATGTGTATATGTGTGGATGTACATCAATAAGTAGAAAATTCTGGGCTACATTTTTTTTGTCCCATGAGATTTTCTTTTTCTTTTATTTTTTTATTGTTGTTCAATTACAGTTGTCCCCTCTTTCTCCCCATTTTTAGAAACAAAGTTAGAAAAATATCTCTAGCCAAGCCTAAAGCTATCAAAAATCAACATTATATTCATAAAATTATTTATAAAACATTCACAGGGGAAATCAAATCAAAAGTCTACCTAACATGTGATTTGCAAGACTGCTTATAAGAGTAAGATTCTGAGACTTCCGCCAAGATGGCGGCGTAGATGGACGCACTCTTCACCTGCACATCCAGAGTGTCTAAACAACGAATGCAATAGCGAAAAATTAAACAACCAGAGTGGACAGAAATGAACTGAAGTGAAGTCCGACACCCAGGAGGTTGGAGAGGACGAACATCCAGGCCGGCCCCGCCCCGCCAGAGGAAATGTCACCCAAAAAGCGACCCAGGTTGCCGGCACCGGTGATCCGACAAGTGTACCAAGATAAAAAGAATGAAAATGGCCAAAATGAAAGAGCAGAACAAATTACAACTAACAGATGACTACATAGTCAACCTATCAGATGCTCAGTTTAAAACGCTGGTAATCAAAATGCTAAGAAAACTGGAAGAAAGGTGGATGCAAATAATTGAACAAATGAAGAATACAATAAAGATAATGGAGGAAGATTTACAGGGAACCAATAGGGAAAAAAAGGAAGCTGGGACTCAAACCAATGGGGTGGACCAGAAGGAAGAAACAAGAATTCAAAAAAATGAGGAGGGACTCAGGAACCTCAGAGACATTTGTAAACAACCCAACATCCGGATCATAGGACTGCCAGAAGGACGAGAGGAACACCAAGAAATTGAATGTATTTTTGAACAGATAATGAAGGAGAACTTCCCAGATCTGGCAAAGGAAATAGGCTTCCTGGAAATCCAAGAAGCTCAGAGAACCCCAAAGAAGTGGGACCCAAAGAGGAACACACCAAGGCACATCATAATTACATTACCCAAGATTAAGAATAAGGAGAAAATCTTGCAAGCA